>CAIGRB010025613.1:67146-78718 GCA_903798255.1 Fraxinus quadrangulata
TTTAAAAGAGTAACCAACTTGGTTAATTTATAATAGGTTGAGGACCGAACTCCAAATTTTCAACATAACACAAGTCCATCCATCTTGTGCTTTCAATTCGCAGTTTTTTTGGATAATTTTCATCACATTTTCTTGTTCTAACCTTTGATTACTTCATATCAAACAAACCGATTCCAAATTCCCCATCTACTAGTGAAAAAACTCTTTTACACAGTAGAAATAGTCATTTTGTAGTGATTATTAGAGCAATTTATGGGTTTCTTCACAGGGATTTATTTGATGTTCAATCTGTGCATGTTGCTATCGACGAAACCCACTTTGTCAAAATCTTTTATGGGAAAGGAAGGACTGGTTGAAATCCCATCAAAATTCTTCAAATTGGCCAAAAGGGCAGAGGTTTTTGAGTGGATGGTAAACATTAGGAGGGCTATACATGAGAACCCAGAACTTGGTTTTGAGGAATTTGAGACCAGTAAGCTTATTAGAAACGAGCTTGATAAATTAGACATTCCCTATAAGTACCCAATTGCTGTTACTGGTGTTGTTGGCTATATTGGTACTGGAAAGCCACCTTTTGTGGCGATCAGAGCAGATATGGATGCCTTGGCTATACAGGTTCGGTAATTTAGTTATGTTTTACTTGAATGTCTATATTTCAATTTTTTTTTTTGGTGTAACTTTGATTAATTACTGTTACGGAGATTAGTATCATTTTCTTGACTTTGTTACTTATTAGTTGTTCATGAAATTGTTCGTAGTTATTGTGTGGCAGTGATTTTACAGAACTAATAATGGCGTTGATTTGATCAGGAAGCCGTTGAGTGGGAGCATAAAAGTAAAATTCCTGGAAAGATGCATGCTTGTGGACATGATGCGCATGTTGCTATGCTACTGGGAGCAGCAAAGATACTTCAGGAGCATCATGCTGATTTAGAGGTTGATCCCTTTTGCTTTCTTTCCGTTTCATTCCTTGCGAATTGAGATTAGTAGTATACAATTCTAGATGTATTCCACTTTGTTTTTGGGCATATACAATTGTGAGGCATTTCAAAAAATGCATGCAAGAGGGCACAAATTTTGGACTTTGTAGTCTCGGAAAAACAAAAAATCTATTTAAAGATATTTGTACAATACATGTGTATAGATATGGAAAGTATGTAAATGACTTCCCCACCTTTTAAGTGGGAGAAAAAGACTTCCATCTACAGCTATATAAACTACATAATACTAGACAGACAAGAAAATGCACTGAAACTGAGAACAACATGATTGGTCAGAAAGAATGATGCCCGGATTAGCTCTTTGTTTTATGGCTCTCTTGAGAGAGAGGAGAAAGAGAGATATAGAAGAAGGGGGTGTTGCTGTGGGGAAATTAGGAGCAAATGTAATGAGCTTATATAGGACTTGAAACTTAGGGTTTTAATTATTACTTCATATGCGTCAAAATTCTATGAAGGAAAAAAAAAATTATTAGCTAGATTCTTTTTAAAGGCTACAAAGTTTCATTTATTGATTTAATTACAACTTGCATGAAAAATAACATAATGTAGGTGCAGTTGCAGTTTCCATGCTCGCTGAAGCCTCCGTTTGTGAAGAATTTATAATGCATAAAATTTATAGATGAAATGAGTGGTGGATAAATGGATAATACTCTTGAGCCTATTGAAATGCATGGTTGAAATGAATTTTGACAAGTTTTATAAATTTTTCCAAATGGAGGCTAATATGTACAACATTTTTGTGTTTTTGAAGGATGGAATCTTTTTCCCTAAATCCAAGTTTTGAAATCAATAGTGAGAGGGAAAAAAATTTAGCAAGACACTAATAATCTTGCAAAATTTGAAACAAATACAGAATGCAAGATATATAGGAACATGAAGAATGGACTTTAGCGTTAGTTTTTCTTGAAAGTGATATAAAACTCTTCCTTGCACAATGTTCCATCTGCAATCACTTTTTGTTAACCACCACAAGGTACAGATAAAAATAATAAATGTGGTTGTAGTCTTCATGCGTGTTTAATGTGTACGACATTTTTGTGATTTATAAAATAGCATCCCTGTAGTAGGTCCATGTAACGTCCTTTGAATTTGACAAATTTATGCTAAGCATTTTATCTCAGTTGCTTACAACTCAATAAAGCTATAGCTATTCCAATAGCAGTTGTAAGCATTTTATCTCAGTTGCTTACAACTCAATATATGCTTGACATATCTTCACTGGGTGTTTAGGAATTCTTATAGCAAGTTGGTCAAGTAAATGAGGGGCGGCCATTTGGTTGTCAATGATACTGGATGAATAGCTGCCTATAATAGACTGAAGCTTAGGGCGTGGTGATTGGGCTTCGTCCAAAGCATATATTTCAATCATAGTTCATGGCATCGAAGAGTTAGCATAGTGGATAGGCAATGAAACTACTTAATTTGAATAATGGGCATGGGAAGAGTTTCCCAAAAGTAATCTTCCTTAAAACTGTTTTCCTGAAGAGAAGTTACGGAGTAACAATTTGATTTTGAAGGAAGTGACATCAAGGAGACGAACAAATTCTTAAACTTGCGATCAAATCATTTATACTTTTTGAGTAGGAGGGCATCCAAAGAACACATATTTGACTGTCAGTAGGTCTCCGGCCGGCTTTGGACCTACCGGAGTAATCCATTTACCTCTAAGATAATTGTGCACACGAACAAAGATCCCACAACCGTAGAATTTTAAGGGAAAGAGGTACAGAAGACGTCTCTTCACCTCATGAACCTTTTTTTCTACAGTAGCATCATATTTAAAACAGTACAGCCCATCAAGTCCCCTAGTACTGCTAATCTTTTCCCCTAAATCCTAGTCTTGAAATCCATAGTGTGGAAAAAAATTATTAAAAATTATTAATACACTAATAATTTTTCCTAAACTTCTTGAATCAAAGTTTGATTGCAAGATAGGTTAGGAAAATAAATAACGCAGTTTAGCATTGAACACAACCCTTCCTTGCACTAAAGACAATGTTCCATCTGCAATTGTGGACTAAAGATAGGAAGGGTGAGAAGCTTTGGTTAGCTTTAGACTTATTTATAAATTTGTGCGATAGCTCTTAGCTCATCAGTGAAACGCCAAGAATCTGGTCCTCTAGAGTTGGTAGGTTGTTGTACATCACCTGTTATCTGAAAAACACGATCGTTTCTCTTGGAATACTTGATATTTTTCCTAGTAGTAGTTTTACCATGAACCTGCCAACATATCTCTTTGGAAGGACTTGAAGAAGCTGTGAAATATTGATTTTTTGCATCATATAGGCATGATTAATCAATTTAATGACGTGTTTTATTAATTTTTCTTTATCATCAAGCATCCACAGTGATTATTCAGCAAAACCACAATTGGGCAAGCACAGTACACATAAGTCCATTATGTAGAAATACGGTCAAAAGCAATGAACAGTCATCAAATCCGATTTCAGCAATACTGTTGACACGGGAGCGTGTAATTTGTTAACGACCAAGAAAAGAAAGGGGCCCAAAGAAGAGAAGAATTGAGGGCAAAGAGAAATCAATTTTTATTCATATAATCAGATTATGAATTACAATAATTAAGCCCTTTATTTATAGAGCAAATAATCTAAAAGAAACTAAAAATAAATGAACTTCTGCTAAACTAAAACTTTATCAAAATAAACAAATTACTCTAATCTAATTAAAACACTTATAATTCAAATTAAACTCTGTATTAAAATTTTAGCTAACTTCTATCTTTATCTTATCTTGATCTCATCAACTGTTCTGCAAGCACAGTGTACAATTCAACATCTTCCCTTCCCTTCCCTTCTATGTCTGGCCTGTTGTGGCTCAACAAGGGTAAGTTTTGTACCCAACCCCTTAGCACGTTTTTCTTCTACCCTTCTGCCGACGACCCAACCCAACCCAAAAAGAAACAAGGAAACACCTTACATGCCTCTTCTTATAACCTTTTGTTACATGCCTCATCTCATAACCTTTTGTGTACACCCTTGGGATTTACACAAATTTGGCTGCTTTATAAATATTCTCCTACTTTGCATGTGTTCACATATTATTGGTTTGATCATATTTTGCACTTTCCTATTGTTAAAATTGCATTGAAACCATCAAATTGATGGTTTCAATGCAATTTTAATATTAATTTTTTAGAAATTTTGGGACGTTCGAAAATTCAAAACCTCAATAAAATATTGAGCAATCTTGGCCCACCCCTGAATACATTTCTGACAATGCCAACGTCAATATTTGTCCAACTATTTGATTACATATTTACCCCAGATTTACTAGTTGAAAAGACAGAACTGCCTTCGCCATTAACAGTGTGGTTTGCCCAAAAATGTGTAGGCCATTTTTGGTTTTTGCATGACATGTTGGCATTCACGTCCACATTTATCAGATGCGTGGCAAAACTGTTCAAATTTTATAACCAATTTTTTGCATAATAGGACTCGCAGTCAAACCAAAAAAAAATGTGGTTTTTTCTCAATAGCTCCTTCACACAGGGGCTTGGAAAACGTGAATCCTCATTATTTGATAATATTGCAATAAATTACAAATAACTTAACAATTTTGATTTGGGGGCAAGGAGGGGTGTCATTTAACTGTTTGTTTAGTCCTCTGCTTTATCTGACAACTAGTGACACCAGTAGCAACATAATTCTCTTATGGATTAAAAGTTTTTTGTATTTTTAGGGTACTGTTATATTAGTTTTCCAACCAGCCGAGGAGGGAGGTGGCGGAGCAAAGAAAATGCTTGATGTTGGGATACTAGAGAATGTTGATGCGATCTTCGGATTGCATGCTTCTGCTAGATATCCACTAGGCACGGTGGCCACTAGGTCTGGCCCCATTTTGGCTGGCAGCGGTTTTTTTGAGGCATCAATTGCAGGGAAAGGAGGTCATGCGGCCCTTCCACAGAATACTGTAGACCCTATTTTAGCCGCTTCAAACATAATTGTTAGTTTACAGCATCTTGTTTCACGGGAAGCTGATCCCTTGGATTCACAGGTACTCATGCACATGCTATTGTCAATCTACCAAAGTTTCTATTCTAAAGCTACAGGTTAATTGTCGATGGAACTTTAAGAACAAATATTGGATCGTGTATTGTCATTTTTCAATGTTTGCATAAACGTATACCTTTTATTATATAAAATTTGTTCAGGGATTTCTGGAAAATTGTTCAGTATTTACACTTTTCTCCATTAAAATTAATTTTTGCTCATAGTACTAAGTGTTCCCCTTTTACACGTTATGTTCTTTCCCTATACCTCCTCAGAGGACCATTGTGACTTTTAAAGATGACATAGAGGTCTCGTTTGAGCTTAAAGGATGCCCTTTTGTATTCATTTTTCTAAACCATTGTTGACGAGAATTGATAATCTCACAGGTAGTCACTGTTGCTAAATTCCGAGGGGGTGGTGCGTTTAATGTTATTCCTGATTCAGTTACGATCGGTGGAACTTTTAGGGCATTTGCCAAGGAGATTTTTGCACAACTCAAACAGCGCATTGAAGAGGTAATTTTTTTTCTTCAATTTGTTAATCAAGGAGCTTCTTTGATTTTGTTATTTAACATGAACTTCAGTTTTCTTATTATTCCCTTAGCTACTCGTCAATTTATGTGATTCATGTAGGAGGAGAAGCAACATTTCTTCTGATTTATAGTTGAAAGTTAAATTTAAATAAAATTCTCTCTTAAGCTTTTGGCTTAGGTGGTTCAACATGGTGTCGAGTATGCAACGTCAAGTCCCCTGCCACCCATTTATTTAAAGTGTGCACGTGTCAAACTTTTAACGGAAAGTTAATTTTAAATAAATAAATGTGTCATCGCTCTAAGAACTTGAACTTTTAGACAAGATGTGTTGGCAACATTGAGTTTTGGTATTCCCACTGTTTTGGTTTATTATATTTGAGATTGATTCTCTCAAATGCAATTTACAGGTTATAACCATGCAAGCTTCTGTACAAAGGTGCAATGCTACAGTTAACTTCAACACGGTCAGCAAGCCTTTCTACCCCGTAACTGTGAACGACAAAAATTTGCATGAGCATTTCCTCATGGTAGCCGCGAATATGCTGGGTGGCAAGAATATCAAAGAGATGCAGCCACTGATGGGAACAGAAGACTTCTCGTTTTTTGCTGAGTCAATCCCGGGATACTTCTACTATGTTGGGATGTTAAATGAGACTCAAGAACAACTTGAACCTAACCATTCACCGTACTTTAAAGTAAACGAAGAGATACTTCCTTATGGTGCTGCTTTACATGCATCATTGGCTGTAACATACCTTCTTGAACATCATTCTCAAGTGACAACACAGAAGCAAAGTTCCCATGATGAATTGTAAATTAATGAATTGTATCCCCACGTGAACAAACCAGTGGACCAATATTTTTTCTGTCAACTTGAATAGCTAGAGAACAGCCTTTTCCTTTTCATGTTTTGTTTAATCCTTCAGGTGCCAAACTAGCATGTGGTTGTCTAGATTTAAAATTTAGATTTTTTTACAAGTGAAAAAATTACTTATTTTGATAGACTCAAAATAAATAATTTATCTTAAAGATTGAAAAAATTGGTAAAATTGCAGCCTATTCTTCGTGTTTTGGCACCCCCATCCATGACTTTCATATATAATCCGTTTGATCGCGCTTATTCTCGAACTCTTAGCAGTTTTTTTATCACACATGGGTACCATACCAGTCAAAATTATTGACCGCCTCAGTACCCAACAATTAAAGTGCACAATGAAATGACATATACGTTCCTTTAACATTGCATTCATTATTTTTTAGAAAGGCATTTTTGGTCATTCAAATATAAAAAAGATGGCTACTTCCTTTTTTTCAATAGTTACGATTGGTATGGGCTAGCCAACATATGCGTATTCTAATTGCTCTATATAACGGTCAAAACATGGATAAAAATTCACAAATAAGCTGTCCCAGACGGGCATAGGCAATATAAAGATTTTTGGATGGCTATTATCCAAAATTTTGTTAGTAGCATGCGTGAAATGCAATTTTCTAAATTTTAGAAAGCCAACAAGGTCTATCCACATTTTTTCACTTAAAATAATTAAAGAAAAAAAAGGGGGAATTTTGATAATAAACTCCCGTGGTTATTTCCGATCAGCGGGGATCTTAACTGGAGGTTTGGGCTGCGAGGAGAGGTATTAATTTGGTGGCAGCCATGGCGTCAACGGCAGAAAGGTGGTCATTGTGGTTGGGTGGGGGAACTAAAGAATTTTCGAATTGTCATTATATATGATCACTAATGAAAAATGAACACATAATCTACACTATTCAAATTTTGGAATTAATTTTGAAGTTAGACAAACACTAACTCGAAATCTCTTAAATATCAACATTTCATCCACAACTCTACTAAAAGTTTTATTTTTGGTCTCAATATTAACTTATCAAAATATATACATGAATGAGAACATGTGTATGCGGATCGAATCATATAGAAGTTAGGACCATTTGTTATGTGTTCTCTCAAGGGTTTTAGGAAAGGAAAAGACAAGTAAAATGTTCTAATAATCAGATTACCGAAGAAGTCAAGATTAAAGTGGAATTACAGTATTAGCACCCATTTGAAAAATGGGCAATGCTACATGTACCTACACTTTTTTACTTAATCTTTTACCTACTTTTACAATAGGGTGTGGGGATCACAAGGTAATGATTTTTTTATTCACGCGGAACCCGCGCACATGTGAGAGTAGGGCACATTTTCGGTACAATTTTTTCTGTACAAATGGACTTCCCCTTGAAAAATTTACAAATTAATTTATAAAGGGGAACAATAGTGAATCCTACGAAAAGAGTGGATAAAATGAGTAGTAATTATGAATACGTAATTGAAATTAATATTTGACTTTGAATGAATATCCAAAAAAAAGAGGGAATTTTATTAAATATAATGAACTTATAAAAAAATTTAATATGCCAGAGATACTTAAATAAATAGAGTAATAAAAAATATTTGTACGATGTGTAGTCGACCAAAACATATATCATCCAAAAAGTTAAGTGATTTCCCCTTTATTCGAACTTACTATCACTCGATATTCACACATTTCGTATGATTTACTATTACTTCGATTTATAAACCATGAATAAATTTGTCAACCTGAGGCTTAGTGTCATTTGAAATATCGGAAATCCTTTTTGAAAAATGAATCTTGTAATCATTTCAGCTCCTCCTTAGCAAGTTTTCAATTTTAAACCTCGAGATTTTTTCAGCTCTTTCCCTTCTAGTTAACGTAAAATTTCAGTTTTTCTTTCATTTACGATATTTAATTATAGGGTAATTAGCAAAATGTCCCTACTTTTCAATATTATTGTGCAAAACATTCTTAGCTTTTTTTTTTTTTTTTACATTTTCACTTTTTATTAGGAAAATCATCATTTTCATCCATTTTCTTAATTAAAAGCTATGAATATACCCTCCTATTTAAATAAAACAAATGTAAAGAACAAACTGCAACTATATTCCCAAATTTTTCAAAAAGTAAAAGTAAATCCCAAATTAAAAATTAAAAAAACAAAAATCACTTTTTTTCCTTCTTTCCCTTCCACCGTCACCATCGATGTCGCCGCTGCCATGAAATCATAAAAAAACAATCGCCATCCAATCTACGATGGCTGATAAGTGCATTTTATCACTTATTTAAGTTACAAAATATGGATAATTGTTGGTAAATATATTGGAATAGGGCTTAATTCTATATGAATTATGTTTTGCAGGACATCATTGATGAAAATGGTGGAATTTAGGAGAAACAAACGATAAGGACTAAAATGGAAGAAAATCAAAATTTCAAGGACCAAAGTGCAAATAGCTAAGAGATTATTCGGAAGAAGAAACGAAAATGTGAAAAAGTCGAAAACCAACTAAACGAAAGAACGAAGTATTAGAAGAAGAATAAGCAAGAAAAGAGATTTTTTTTTTAAAAAAAAAAAGGAGAAAACAGAGTTAGGGGACTTTAACTAAAAAATTGGACTTTCTTCTATACAATGCTATCGCATAATATATTTATCCATGCAGTCACATGGTAGGCAACAGGGAAATCCAAGGCTCAAGTTTGTTGAACTATGTTATAGTATATGAGTATACTATGTTATAACATAGTATATTTTCAAAAGAAAATTATGGTTTCCTTTTATGGCTCCAACTATCAAGAAAACAATATTTGGAACGTCTTTTAAAGACCTTGAGCCGTCCAAAAAACATATTACCACAATTACAACACATTAAAGAGCATAGAAGACGGCAATAAACATTAATGGAGATTCCACGACATCAAGGTCAATCAAGATTCATAATTTGGGTGATGTCTACTTTATATAATTATTATTTTATTCTTCATAATATGTTATGCTAGATTTCTTTGTATTAGGAGAATGATAAAGCATGTAACATGAGCTTTTAATGTTTAATTTTACATTGAAAACTCGTTTTTGAATTTTGAATAATTTACATGATTATTTTTTCTCTACAATTATTATGCACAATAATTGTATGAATTTGATAACTTATTTTATGCATTCGAAAGAAGAAAAATAGGCTCAACATAGTATAAATTGTCATAGAGTCCGATAAATGATAGAAATATACCACTATACTCTATGTGAATTTTTAAGTGTTCATAAAAATTCATGCACTCTTGTATGTTCACATCCGTTATAAAAATATAGTCGAATCATATATGAGAATATGTTTAATATTACTCGATAGAGATTGTTGAATAAAATAGGAATATTGATTTTTCAAAATTCAATCATATTGTCAAAATGTAGAACTAAGATTAAAAATGATTATTATATGGAAATTCGGGATCCTAGTCCGCTTGTCATTCATTAAAACACATTAACTTGAATTAAGCAAAATTTGCATTTAGTTTAGTTAATTCACTCATAATTGCATAAATATATTATTTTAATTATAATTTTGTTACAAACAAATACGTCACATTATTTTTGTTTTCCTATTTTGGTCACGATAATTAAAATTGAACTAAATCAATCTTTGTGAGACAATACTTGAATTCAAATTCACTTTATTACTTGTTAACGTATTGTACACTTGCGATAATTTTAATTGAAAAATATTTTCGTGAACACCAGCCAATCACAAACACGATATGTAGTTCAAGGCAACACACAGACACAATAAGAGATTAAAGAAAAATGTACTTTTTTGTCTTGAATAAGTTTCACCAATGCAAAAATCCATAAATCACACAAAATAATTTCCAAAGAAAAAGTTATATCAAAAGCTAATAAATATGATGTATTTTATCATATTTATCCCCTTTCATAATCCTCCTTCAAGATCCCTTTAGAAAAATAATCCCAAAATTCAAGATACCCAAGTGAAATTTCAAAGAAATGAACACTATATTCAGACCCAAGATTTATCCTGACGTGGAATGGAATTACACAAAAAGGACATATGGATGTGCAATTCTACAAAGGGAAAATTTTACAAAATCCTACATTTAAACTTTCAAATTCAGATATAAAGTACAAAACTATTTTTTTCAAAAATCAGGTGAAAATTTAAATTTATTATAATTATAAAATTAAATTAATTATATACATAACTCATATGCTATTCACCCACCACAATTTTAATTTCAAACCCTAATCCTTCTCCTCTCTTCTCTCTCTCTCTCTCTCTCTCTCTCTCTCTCTCTCTCTCCATCAATGGAGAACCATCACACCGCCAAAGGAGTTCTGCCGGCAAAAGAGCACAGTAGTGCCCATGGCCCTGTCACCGTGCACAGCGTCACCTACAGGCAACACCGCTGCACAACATCGTCTGCAGGAAACTTTGGTCGGCGTTGTATAACAGGCATGTGTGCAGCGTGGTGTTGTGTAGCAGCGAGTATAGAGATGGAGTTGCCTGGATCTGTACACATCGCACACCATCGATCTGTAGCTGCTACAACTCCGGTTGCGATCAGATCTAGATCTATGTGTATAGAGAGGCGTGATATGGTGGTGGTGGAGGCGCCGCGTTGGTGTTGATGGTGGTGGCACCACGCTGAGGTAGCTACGGCATTTGTGTTTATTTCATGATTATGTGTGTACTCTTTTAGAGTTGATTACATTGTTGCTATGATAACGACACTTTCCAAATCTTGCATTGTACTCTTCATGATTCAATCACTGGATCGCCTTGTGCAATGTTTGGGGTGTTTCTGGATTAAGTACAAGAAGTTGAAGCTATGGACAATGTTCATACCAGAGGCTGAGTTACCAGCTTGGGTGATCTGTTATCTCCCCATTGTCATGTCCATTCTAAACATTTTACCGACACCTAAGTCTTTCCCCTTTCTGATGCCATATAGGATTGATTCTTTTATTGTAAAATTACCTGAACCATCAGTGTTTCAAATAATGAATATAGTATTGAATATAAATGAGTCATTACAAATATTTTGATATATTTCACCCAGTTGTTCATTTTCCTATTTGCATTCATGGACTAGAGGATTTATTCACATTTGTAAGTTCTTTTATCTATATATCACATTGAAATGTGTTGCTCT
>CAIGRB010025613.1:79696-89889 GCA_903798255.1 Fraxinus quadrangulata
AATTATAAATAAAATAGCAAATGTGGAAATCAAATATTTCTAATACCTCCACACTTTATATATTGTAAATTGTTTTTTTTTTCTTTTTTAAATTGTCTAACTAGGCTCTGAACCTGATTTTCTAAAAAAAAAAAATTTCTGCAAACTCATTTTCAAATACACATTTTCCAATAAAATAATTTGTACGTAAATTCAAATTTTTCCTTACTTAAAAAAATTAATATTACAAAACACATTTTTACATACAATAGGGCTTAAACAAGGGCTAATAGTAGACGTACACCCCCACATACTAATATAACGGAATACAAAAATTTAGAGATTGGTATACTTTTTTAAACAATCATGTTATATGTACATTTTACCCTACATTAACTTTTTACAATTATTCACGTATTATTATCATAACATTTGATTTTTTCAAAATAAGACTACTTATACACCCAAATGTGTACACTCTAATTGACATTTTTTATGTATCAAAAATCTAATCATTGATTGAAAAATGTATTTTTAAAATCAATGTAATCAAATTTGTCAACACACAAGAAAGTAAATCAATGTATACATATAACATGTCCCACTTTTTCAACACTTTTTCAACGTCACTGTCCCGACTATGGCACGTAGGAGGTAATGCCAGCAAAATTCATTTTTCAAAAGGATAAGAGGAACCGTACATTTGAGAAAATTGCTATGGCCTGTGGGGACGATCCCGGTTCCTCTTTTCTTCATAAATCAGAACCTATACATCTCAACAAGCGACTATGATGATAGGAACTGAAATGGAAATACCCAAAAAATTATAAATCTAATATCAATATATATATTGAAAGCTATGTCTCGATCACTGTGTTGTTGGTCTGAGAACACTTTCTCTCAACTACAAATGGCGCCTCCATGTATGAATTGGAAGTTTTTAATTGGATTTTGTTGGCTAGCGCTCACTAAGCGACAAAACCCTTTCTGGGTTCCACCGTCAAAAAGTCCAGATTACAAGATACCCATCTCCTAGTGAAAAACTCTTACACACTAGAGAGAGTCAACCAGCACTGATTGTTAGAGCAACTTATGGGTTTTTTCTCATGGATTTCTTTGCTGTTCAATCTATGCATGCTGTTATCAACGAAACCCACTTTGTCAAACTCTTTTCTGAGCAAGGAAGGGTTTGCTGAAATCCCATCAAAATTCTTCAATTTGGCCAAACGGCCAGAGGTTTTTGAGTATATGGTGAACATTAGGAGGGCTATACATGAGAACCCGGAACTTGGTTTTGAGGAATTTGAGACCAGTAAGCTTATTAGAAACGAGCTTGATAAATTGGGCATCCCCTATAAGTACCCAATTGCTGTTACTGGTGTTGTTGGCTATATTGGCTCTGGAAAGTCACCTTTTGTGGCAATTAGAGCAGATATGGATGCCTTAGCTATGCAGGTAGTAAAGATATAAATTTGTTGGGTAATTTCGTTTTGTTTTTCTGGCATGTCTGTAATTTGACTTCTTATGTAATTTGTATAATTTTATTTTTGGATTTACCAAAGATAAGTGTCATTCTTGACCTTTTTAATTGCAAGTTGGCCGTGGAACTGTTCATAGTTTTTGCTTGGGAATTGATCTTGAAATTTCTGCGAAGCTA
Organism: Fraxinus quadrangulata; assembly: GCA_903798255.1. NCBI lineage: Eukaryota > Viridiplantae > Streptophyta > Magnoliopsida > Lamiales > Oleaceae > Fraxinus > Fraxinus quadrangulata. The sequence continues at coordinate 81,333 of CAIGRB010025613.1, forward strand.
ATAATGGTGTGTGTTTCATTAGGAAGCTGTCGAGTGGGAGCATAAAAGTAAAATCCCTGGAAAGATGCATTCTTGTGGTCATGATGCGCATGTTGCCATGCTTATGGGTGCAGCAAAGATACTTCAAGAGCATCACAGTGATTTAGAGGTTTATCCCTTTCACTTTCTTTGTGTTCATTGCATGCTGTAAGTAATCAACAAATCTTAGTGGATTACTTACTTTGTGTTTGAGCATATACAGTTGTGAGACATTTGAAAGTATTCAACAATAAATAATCTATTTGGTGGGAATTTGTGCAAGTTGGGTCCTTACATATGGGATTTATCAAAGTAAGACTTGAATTCAACTGATGAAGTTTTAATTTTTGTAATGTCCTTGTATTGAATCTCGTGTTTGGAAAACATTTAGTTCATCCAATAGAAGGTGAACTTCTCATCAGGAAACTTGATTGATACTAGTCTCCATGGAATGTATATTTATGGTTATAAGAACTTCCCTCATGTAAAGATGATGGATATTTGGGAGAATGCCTCTAATTTGGTTAACAAGAGAGTAAATTATATTACTTGCAATGATTGTTCCTGTAGAAGAAAGTTTAACACTTCAAGCAATTTTCGTAGTCATGCTAAACATAGGAGGCAACAAAATACGTTTGATTGAGGGAGTAGTGATGCTTTTTCATTGATTAAATGATAGTCATATTTCCTGACATCATTGGTCCTATGATATAATGCATACCATTTGACTCTAATGTTTAAAGATCAAGCTGTTAATAGTTTCACAGGTTCAACATGTATTATCTCAGAAGTGTAAAAGCTTCTTATGCTTGGGTAAAGTCTAGATCAAGCTTTTTACCTTGTAACATAAATACCATGTATATAAAAAAGACTTGCCAGGTTCATAAAGCGAGTCTGAGAGAGTTGAACCTGGAATCAGAAGCCATAGACAAGCTTGGTAAAATCATATCTACCTTGGAATCTTGCAAAATATTGATGAAAACAAAGCTTGTGAGTTAATAAGATTTCTTCTGTCCTTTAGGGAAGCGTGAACATCAAGATTTTATTAATGGACAAAACAGAAAATGCTTTCGAGAAACTCAACGGTTAGGTATACTTTGATAGGCTTTGCTTTTGCGACAAAGGCTAGAGATGTTAGCAATCAGCACAATTCCTTATTTCTAGGGATTTGATCATTTGTTATTATGTTACCATGATTTCTGGGCTATCTTTTCTCGTTGCAACTTCTACAAAGATATATTTGACGTCGTCGTCTTTTATTCTTAAATCTTGTGTATTTTCATTGGGGCAAAGATGGCTGAGCAACCCTCTCATTAAATTTCCTCATACTATTCAACCAAGAAAGGGCTAGACCATCTTGATAACCCAACTCTTTAGATCAGCCAACTATTATGTTATGCATTATAAGAAGCTGCATTATGAATGGAAATAGTGTAGAATCATGGACGGTTTAGGCAACAACTCTGTATATATATATATATGTGGATGATTCTAATTCGAAACAGAGAACTAGTCTTCAACCAATAAAAGAAACTTCCTTGCCAATAAATAGTGATTAACAATTTCAGTACAACCAAATCCACTGCAAATCTTGCGAAATATGGTACCAGTATATGGAATCATCATTCTGCAAAACATAACCAATGTACACAATATGTTTGCAGTTGGCAATATTTATTTGTTTACCATCAAATCCAAAATATTGTAGAACCTTGAGAACAACAAGAAGCATGTATCATGAATCTTAAGAATCCAAAAGATCATTTGAAACCAAATTATTGAAAACCAAAAGTATTTGATCTCTCAAATTCAAAACCTAAATATAATCCAAAAGACTTTATTCTAGTTTCTTGTAGCTTCACTAGAAAAGAGTTGGTTCCAGATGGCTGCGAAACACGAAAAGCACCCAAGAAACAAGGTTGTCACTGGTGAATGTGAATCCACTTGGCCAGCCGAGCTGCTAGCCAGCGGAGCTCCCATCAGGACTTCCATAGCCTCGGCAACTCTCGCTTTCAGAGCGTCCTCTGATACAAGCAAATGCAGAACTTCTGCCAGGGGAAGCTCCAGAAACATACCTGTAATTTTTAGTGCATTATCGTGCTCCAATTCCTCAACAAGAGGACATAAATTCTCACCCAGAATATAATACTGCTCTCTAGCCGTTGCAGTGGCAAGGATAGAAGTAAAAGCAGCAACTGTAATATTCATCCGCTGTATTATAGCGTCGAGATTGGGCATGTTGTCTGGATTATTAAGCATGCCACGCACGTCGTGTGGAAACGGATACATATTCCACTCTTCTGAAACAGAGTGGATGTCTCTGTCAACATCAGGCATTGGCAGATGATGATTCAGCCGTCCCGGCATCTGACGCTGCATCATTGTACAGGCCCTCTAACAATTAATATAGCTAATAATAACATGTTATGATAGTAAATGGAATTACCGATAACTAAGAATTTTTTATTATATTTATACTCTTATGTTATATTTTACTATATTCCTAGTTATCAAGTGAAACAGTGAAACACTGGATAGCTTGTAGTGTGTATAAAATTAACTTGGGGTCTATTCTTAATAAAGCTATTTGAGGCTAGTGTCTTGACTCCCGTTTCACGCTAGGCTTCATTAAATGCCTCAAAATTTATGCCTTAGTGTCATTTATTAGGTTTACACCTCAAGGTCTAAGCATTAGGGAGGCTATGGTGTGCATTCATTTCTCTTTTCTTTTCTGGGCTTTTTATTACTAACCTCTTATAGGAAAAGCAATAATAGGAAGTATGTGTGATGGGCTACATTTCTCCATTTACTATCTTGATAAATATAATCTTTTATATTTTGCATCATGAAAATTAATAATAAGACTATAAAAGTCGAACTGATCCAAAGGTTGCGTCTAAGGTGTTTAAAGAAAAATTCTCTTTTTTGGATAAGGGCTGGAAGGATTGATAATTTTTATCGCCCATTGTCATTTATTAGGGATTGATTGCATTAACACATGAACACCCAATGCCATATTTTCTTAAAATAACCAAAAGGTTCCCTTCACCAAGGACATGTATCACACTAGTATGCTTGACGCTTATAAATTCCGAAATAGAGAAAACGTGATACATTTACTTGTATAAAATCTGGTGGTATCACAGATCTTTATGTGGACCAGATACATGTTTATAAGATATTTACATGTCTTTACGTATATGTATGTCTAGATCAATTGTTTATAAGTATATATGCCTGATGTTCGTATATATATTCCTGAATTTCAAAAATTGCACACAAGAGAGCACAAATTTTCGGTTTTGTAGTCTAGGAAAACAAAAACATCAATTTAGTGATATTTGTACAATGCAGTATGCGTGTATAGATATGAGGAATACATAAATGACTTCCCACCTTTTCTGTGAGAGAAAAAGAATTCTATCTGTAGTTATATAAACAACATGATACTAGACAGGAAAACTCACCGAAACTGAAAACAACATGATTGGTCGGAACCAATGATGTCCGGATGAGCTCTTTGTTTTATGCCTTTCGAAAGAGAGGAGAAAGAGAGATATAGAATAAAGGGGTGTAGCGGCGGGGCAATTAGGATCACATATAATATGCTTATATAGGACTTGAAACCTAGGGTTTCAATTAATACTTCATATGCGTCAAAAATTCTAGAAAGGAAAAAAATTTATGAGCTGGATTTTTTTTAAAGGTTATAAAGTTTCATTTATGAATTTAATTACAACTTACATAAATTTGTACAGTTGCAATTTTCATGCTTGTTTAATGTGTACAACTTTTGTGTTTTTGAAGGATGGTGTCTTTCTAGTAGGTTTGTTCTTTGAATTTGACAAAGTTATACCGAGTGTTATGTCTTAGTTGCCTATAACTTAACAAAGTCACTTCTATTCTTGTGAAAGTTAGCTTAATTGATATCTTTTTTAAATATAAAGCCATATTGACGTCGATGCATGGTTGGGAAGGAACTGGAAAGGGCATACTAAGCATGCATTTGAGGCGGTTCCTTTAGCGAGTTGGCACACCCGACACCGTGTCACAAGCTTAGCTACTTTCACCCGCCAAAAGTATGAACTCGCTATTAACTCCAAGGTCATGTCACTCCCAATGTTGTTCACGATGTCATTTACAAATAATTTCTGTCGGAGGCTGTTGTATGGTATGTTGAGTTGAGTTGAGTTGATGTCGAATAACTAAGAACCCACCCTCTATCACATAGATGGAGGCATCAGTGGCCAGCCGTGTGATAATTTAGCCACAGAAAGGATCAATGTGGTAGAGCTCACAGAAACATTCCAACCATAGTACTTCTTGGCAGTGAGAATGGAGTAGTATTTGCAGAGATTAAATGCGAATTCTTAAATAGGAAGCCCAAGAAGCATGTCTACCGAAAATCGTGTCTTGAGTAGCCAATTGTTTTAGCAGCTCGTGGTTTGTTAAAAAGCTTTACAATTTGTGTTGAAAGAGGTAATGGCACTAATGCTGTAAAGCCCAGATAAATGTGTAATACTTGACGTCACAAGTGCTATAGTGAGAAGGGCACCGTCAACTTCTAATTGTAGTATATGCCTATTTTTACATATCATCACAATTGAGTTCGAAAGGTTTGCACAAATTGGGGAGTAGTAGAATGGGTGTTGTAGTGAATTTCTGTTGGATCAAAGCATATACTTTACATCTGTATACAAGTTTCCCACTACAAATACAATTTGTGACGAGGCAATGATGCCACAAACATGCAGAATAAAATGTTGGTAAAACGACGGAAACCCATGGAAGCTATGGACATCATTAATGGAAAGTCAAGGCCATCATGACTGAATAACTTCCACCTTCATTGGATATATTGTGTTATATTAATATGAAATAAACATAAACCTATGGAAGCTACAGGCATCATTAATGGAAAATAGTGTAGGCCATGATTGAATGGCTTTCACTTTCATCAGATCCATTGGATCTCTTAATTTGAAATAAACATACCTTAAGAACAACACCAGCTGTGAGGGAAAAAAAATGCTTTCGGCAGAATAGACTACTAAAAACTTTCTGAGAAACAATGTTGAGTTTGATTCATGATCTACGTGAATGTAGGATGTTGATTAGATAGGCCGAAGAAACGAGGCAGAATCATATTTGTAGCTAACTGGTTTTCAAATCGAGTTCACAAAACACAGTTGCACCCTCAAAGTTAGGGATGCCAACAGGGCGAGGCTGAGCAACACTACCATCTCCGCTCCATCGAGGATTTTCGGGAAGCAGGGTGTGGACATATGGTCGAGAAGCAGGGTAATGAAAAAGGGTTGTGGTAGTGGGCTGGCATTGGGCACTTTGGAGAGGTTTGTGGAGTGTCGGCTGGTTTTGGTTAAAAGAGTTATATGGCTGTTTGGGGTTGAGCTTTGTGGGTCATGCTTCTATTGATTTGTGCAATGTATATAAAGTTGCAGTAGGCTTGTGGGTATACGTGAGTAGTGGGTTGGGATGAGATTGGGCTAGAAGTCGACCATTTTGGAGAGGCTGAAACTGTAGCAGCAGGAGGAAACTTAGCATAGACGAATCTTTTTTCTCTTTTTTTCACTTCAAAATCTTGTTGGTGAGCCTCAAAAACAAAGTGTAGCAATAAGGTTTAGGACATCTTGGAGTTGTGCCCATAAGCTCCGATGTATCGCGAAACCATCTGGTCATCTAATTTATTGATCTTATTCCGAACCACCAAGAAAATTCTGTAGTGTGATCTTTTACAAAACTAAGATCAAGATGCAAATTTTAAAGGTGCTAATAGAGAGTCCCCATGTAGTTATAGGATAGAAAGTCAACCTCAAGTCCTTTTTCATTTCTCCATAGTGGTGATTTGATGTTGGACAATCTTATTCTAAATAGGATTGATTTTATCTTTTTCTTCTTCTTTCTTACTTTGGTTAGGATCTTTTTTCTTATTTAGAATATGCTTCCTTTTTTATATTAGTAAGATTAGGGAATTACTTTGCCTATATATAAACAAAGGATTTATACACTTTTCAATAATTAATTTAATACAAGAAATTAATTTTTAAGTTTTTAAACTTTCTTCTTGGTTCAAGAATTTAAATTCCGCTTCCCACCAAAATTGGTATTAGAGCAAGGTTTGCCCTTAGCCGATGGCTACCTATGATGGTAGTGGTACGCATACTCGCGATGATGATCAGATGATTGCAAAATTACCAATCTTGTCCAGAACAAGAATATGCTTGAAGACCAGCTGACAAGATGGATATACTTGAAGACAGCTAACAAGAATATACTGACTTTGACTGCTATTAATGTTGGTTATTTCAACAAGCTTAGAGCACTACATCAGGTTAGAGAATTTTCTCGAGTCTCGGCTAAATTTGATATAAAGAAGTCTAATTTAAAGCGTGAAGATTTTTAAGAACACGATGGACCATCAACAATAAAGTATGCAATGTGATAATAGTCCACGGGAGTAGTGAGAACATAGTATCCAAAGTATTGGTGAAAACTGAAAAATACTCATCTTGCTTCTTCTAGTTATAAGGGAACAAGAAATTCAAAATATGAAGGTGTGTAAAATTCCACTTGCTATTGGAAAGTACTATAAAGATGATATTGTGTATAACGTGGTAGAGATTGACAATTATTTTGTACTTCAGAGACAATCATGGTACGATGATGTAGATGCCATGTTCATAGGTCGAGTTAACATGTGCGCATTTTGTTGGTACAATAAGAAGATTGTTTTGATATTACGTGATGAGCAATTTGTAAATATCGGTGTAAACAAAGAGCAAAAGATTTATAAAGGAGATGATGAGGCTAAAAAAGTTCTCATTAAAGATGATCAGGGTGTTACCGACCTATGTTGCACGGAAAAGGAAACGGGACACGACACGACACGACACGGGGAAATGCTATTGTCAAAAAAAGTAGGACACGAAACGCTGTGAAACATTATATTAAAATTAATAATTTAATTTCATAAAATCAATATTCAACTTCAAAAAACTCTATAATATAAATTAAATAACAAAAATTCCACCTAATTTAACTAAGATCTTGACATAAAATCATTGTCATCTCAATAGTCAAACCAATTATTGATAATGATTCAATACTCGAACTAAAAAAATTCGTAAGTTCTCAAATCAAATTGCTTCATCTGCATCTGTATCTGCATCATCACCATCAATATCTATAACGCTATCACCAGCATCGTTGAATAACATGGCCTCAATCTCTGGTTTATCTAAAGAAAGGTTTGCAATATCAAGTGTTCCAATATCTTAAAAAGAGAACTGATCCATAGCTATATCCCACATTTTTGTTTTCTTGACATAGTAGTGTGGGCTTCTTGAAAATAGACGCAGATTGCTGTGAACAAAAACCAAATTTTCGGCATGTTTCGGAGTTAACCTATTTCTTTTCATTGAATGACGAAAATAATATATACTCCAATTTCGTTCACTACATGAAGCAGAACTAGGTTGTCCAAGTAACTAAAAAGTTACACTATGAAGTAAAGGTGCACTTGAAGTATGAGTAGACCACCAACTTTTTGCATTCATAATGTCCCTATTCAATAAAAATCAAATAAGACTTAAGTATTTTTAAAAGTAATGTAAATAGCTAAAAATTAAAATAGAAACAAACATAAATATGTTTTAAAAAATTATTTTTGAAATTTACCTATCAGCAAGGAATCAAAATATGCAAAGTCTCCTTCTTTGGGAGAAAAATTAGCAAATTATGTTTTAACTTTTACGAAATCTTCTTGATTAGAAAAGAGCCTCTTGAAACACTTGTCCTTTCATTAGAGATTTCAGAATCTTTATGTGGAGCAACTCTTGTTGGGGCTTCCCTAAGCTACGTATCGCTATAGTACCTTAAAAAAGAAACTAATATATTAATTTAAAAAAAATTAACTAACGGAGATTTAATTACCTTATAAGTTAAGTATTACCTCGAATTCAAAAGGAATGAGCTAAACAATGAAGTGGCGTGTTATTCTTGGTCCAGTGGTCGATAAGTATGTTATAAACCACATCAAAGAAAGCAGATGGCTAATTCAAGTGTTTGCATTTGTGCCTGAATATTGTCGTCTTCACCTTTCAATCATAGAATCCCACATTTCACAAACCTAATGTAGGCATGGTCTATCCGCATCACATTCTCTAATCGTGTCATATATAGGACTTGTAAAAGTGAGAATGTAATTAATCTTGTCCTACCAGATGTCATCAAGCACCTTGTCCTTAACATATTTAGCCTTTGCCACATCGTCCTCCTGATGAGAAGACCATTGTTGATTAATTACCATTAATAGAAGCTCTCATTTAATGAGCTTAAATCTTTTAAGAATGACAATCACCAAAGCAAAACGCGTCTTTGCAACTGATAAAAGCTTTAGAGTGTCAAATATACACAATAATATTCAATAAGACTCGATGCCCCTCTATGTGAGATGTTCTCTCATTATATAGAACCAAAATCATAGCTAAATATGGTAAAAACAATCTATCTATATATGGTA
>CAIGRB010025639.1:0-17543 GCA_903798255.1 Fraxinus quadrangulata
AACTTCTCATTGAAACACTTTGATTGATAAAATCTAATTTTTGGCTATCATATTCATCAAAAATTTTCATCTAACACTTAAACTATCATTTATTACTATTCATTGAAGTATTAGCCTCTCTTAGTACTTAATTTGTTTGTATTATTTATCAAGAGAGGAATTTCATTGTAAAATCACTTTGATAAAGTGTGGGTCGTGTTGAAATCCCTTAAAGATTAACATTGTATAAGGATCAATGCTTCTTGTTGTAAGTCACCGTGTAGGTGATATTGAGGTCCCGTAAAACTCGATAGTATGGATCGTGTTGAGATCTCGTAAAGCTCAACATTGTATAAGGATCAATGCTCTTTATTTGTAAGTCACCAGAACCGTTGTAAATAGTATGATTACACCATAAGTCAATCAATATAGTGAAAATGCATTGCTCATACCGGAGAGTTTGGTAACGGAGGACGTATATCATTGCTTTGAATTAATCTATTTAGTCTTTACTTGCTTGAATTTAGATTAATTCTTCGAAAAAGTTTTAAAAATCAATTCACCCCCTCTTGGTTAGTTATTATTGGGTTATCATGCACCCCATTAATTTCCTTTGAGAACTGCGGGTCCTTGTTGTCATCATTCAGCTCATATGATCTTGTGCGTAGATCTTCATATTCTTTATACAAAGGAGTGTTATATGAAGTATTGATAAGGCTTTTCGCTCAATGACCTTCACGATAATAGTGCGGTTATACCACTTATCATGAAAATTTGTGTCATCTGCAAGCCTCTCCTATGCGGACTTACTTAGCTTTGGATTATCAAATTTGCACCCAGTGATGTGTTCTCCGCTGTTAGTGTTGTAAGGCTTTCCACCATCTTTTGTAATCGTTTTTGCTGTGGACATCTTCTTCCATAGGAGATGGCATTGACCACGAGAAATGTTGAGTTGCAATTTTGCAGGTGTCTCTTCTTGTTGTCACTTCGGATTTGTATAATTGTTCACCAAATTGTCGTTGTGCTCTTCCAATCCAACTTTCAATGCGTTTACCTTCTTCAGATTCACTTTCGCTTGGCATTTTTTTTTTTGGCATATTTCAATGGACAAATTCGTGATTTTCTTTGCTTAGTTTCTCGAAAGGGGCTAATTTGTTGATTATAAAACTACAATCAACAAATTCTTCTCACCTAATTAGGATTTTCTCATTACGTACTCTCTGATTTTGATGCTTAACCAGGAAGAAGAGGAGAAATGACTATTAGAGAGGGAGATATTTAAAAATGCATGCCTCTCTCCTTTCAGGTGAGAGTATTTATAAACTTCCTTGAGGGTCTTGGAGACAATTGGGTCTTTTCGCAAGTGACATTCTGCTAATGTGGAATTCAAGGGGAATGGTTTGTCCTCTTGCCTGCGAGCTTTTTTATGCCTAAAGCTTTAACTTCATGTGTATCCAAACCTCGCAGAGAAGAGTTATGAACTTGCATGTTCATTCCTTTATATTTTCTTATTCAACAGTATCCTTATAAATACAGCTCCACACTTAGTATTTTATTAGTCTCAAGTTTAAGATAGCCATGGATTCTCTTGAATTGAAGTTTGAGGACCCTTTGTAGCCATGGATAGATCGTGGACTTATTCTCGATTTTCTACATTGTATCAAAGCGTTCGGTAGTTCAAAGTTTTGCAGCACAAAATATATGTTAAATGACTTGAATAAGTTTGACAAGAAAATTAATTTTGACTTTTGGCGAGTGCAAGTCAATGCTATTTTAATTCAATTTAGGTTTCACAAGAATTAAAAATAGTAATAATTCATGTTTTTGGCAGATTTGGACAACCTGAACACCTAAAGAGTTTTTTTTTCCTAAAAAGGTAGAGCATGTTTGGCTAATTACTTAAATTCAGTAATTTGAGATGTTGAAGTTGTCGTTAACAATTATATCTTTCCTCCATGAAAGCAGGGCCGACCTACCTTAAGTCCAACTTTGGGGGTGGAAACTTTAAATGAGAGATATAGAGAGAGTAGGGTAAGAGTGATGGACTTTAAAGGCTGCAAAAGGAGTGGAACTGTTGCACCAAAGAGTAATGTGTAATGGTTTTTCTCTCTCTAAATCTATCTCTATAAGATAAAGATAAAGATAATCTATCTCTGTCCTTTGTTTTAACTCTTGTGGCTTTATATGTATATCTTTTATTAACGGGTCCATTTCATTCATCCTCTAAAATCTCTAGCTGCCATGGCTAATGGCTATTGCCTGCTCCTAGTGCGAGTGTGGTATTGCTTCCCAAAGTTTACCCTCCCACTTTACGTTACCCTCGCAAGTTCCCACTAAGCTAAATAATTTCGACTAAAAATTTAAAGGGTTAAAAATTGAATAAAATTTGTGTTATGGGTTCATAGGAATAAATTTATCAACAATGGTGATGAATATGCAAGTAACGAGTATAATTAATTTGTAAACTATGTTATTTTTAGTATTTTTACCATTGTTAAATTCATGGTCGAACTTGAGATTGAATATTTCATTTTATTTATAGTTTTATTGATTTTTGAGTTTATAGATTAGTTTAGAAAAAATTGAATGCATATTGCATACAATAATATAAGAGCCCAAATTTAAAACTCGTCTTAGGCTTCGAAAACTCAAAGTTCGACCTTGATTAAATTCCACTTGCACTGAAAAATATTCGTAACTCCAATCCTACATGAAAGAATGATACTCTTAGTAAATAATAATTTCATCTTTATGGCATGTTGCAAGTTGTTATGATAGAAGATGTATTAAGTCATTTTTTTTAATACACATTTTCACATAAGCCCTTTCAATACATATACCTAATAAGCTACCGCTAGACAATATTTGTGCAAGAGAAAAATTTCAGCTAAGAAATCTTCATAAAACAAAATAGTGGATACTAAAAATTACGAAAAGAGGAGAAAATTAAAACATCAAAAATTAAATTACAATTTGAGAAGAATTTTTTTTTTTTCTTAATAAACCTTATTCGATCCATAAGGCATACTAGAGCCTATAATCTAATTATGAAAAACACTTAAATTCTTCTACTTTTAAAATGAATTGACATAAACACACTAATTAAATATATAACTATATAGTATCAATAAATTGCAGTCTACATATTAAACTCACTCTGTTTGAATAAAAAATAAAAAAATTTATATTTCAAAAAAGAACCACAAACTCAAGATAACCAAAAAAATACATCACATCTTAAGCTATGAATATATCAAGTTCAAATGTCACGCGTTATAAAAAAAATCACTTAAATTTGAACAATGAATAATTGCAGTAAAAGCCTCAAATCTTTGAAATATTAGCATATTTTTTTCAAATCTTTGATTTATTGCAGCTGTCACTTCTAATCTTTCTAACAATTGCATGTGAGGCCATTTTGGATAGTTTCCATCCATTTTTTCGTCAATTGACCCAAAAAATTAATTTTGACCATATTTTTAATCAATTAGAAGGGGCAAAATGATAAATATCTATTAAAATAATTAAATAAAATGATAATTGAATAAAAAATATAAAAAAGGAAAAGAAAAAAGAAAAATGGCCGGCATCCTACCATCTTCACCTTCAACTCTGGCCTCAGCCATTGCGCGACTTTCAGATGGCTTTTCTGGCACTGGTGGTGCGACCCATGATCGCAAACAACCACCACAAGCATCTTATCTTCATGGTGCATCCAATGAACATATGGGTCTTCCCCAATTTGACCTAAATAGATACCTAGAAGATGCCGACACAGAGGAGGATGCCATCTGTTTTTCTTTTTCTTTTTCTTTTTTATTATTCAATTATTTTAATAGATATTTACCATTTTGCCCCCCTTTTAATTGATTAAAAATATGGTCAAAATTATTTTTTTAGGTCAATTGACAGAAAATGGATGTAAACCATTCAAAATGGCTTCACATGTAATGGTTGGAAATGTTAGGGGTGACGGCTGCAATAAATCAAAGGTGTGGAAAAAGTTTGCTAATGTTTCAAAGATTTGAGAATTCTGCTACAATTATCCCTTTAAAAATGCAAAAAAGTATAAAGCTCGAATTACAAAAAATAAATGCTTTAATTTATCAACTTACACCACAACCTAATTTGAATATTTTGATTCCTAGAAACCCAAATTGTAAAGATTAACATGTACTTACCTTTGAAATGCAACAATTTGATTGAGACGAGAGGTGCAAAAGTAGGAGCTAGTCTTGATTTCTTAGGATTATAGTGTAGAGTTTTACACAAATTACTACCTAAATTAGGTTTTTTAGATTTTGTATATTTTTTTACTCATCTATAAAATTTAAATAAAAATTATATAAAAAGTCGATTCCAATCGGGTATCCATGATTCTGGTTCAGAACCATCGACCCGAACCTAGTTGGTTCTCGATTTTCGATTATAGTTCCTAATGTTTTTTTGGAACCGGACCGGAACCTCCGATTCTGATCAAAATGTCCAAGCCTACTATAAATCAAGCCTTCCCAATAGTGCTTTATTTATTAAATTTAATATAGTCATGAACGCTATTAGGAGTGAGACTTGAGGATCTATTAGTCTCACACCTAGGATTAATATTCTTGGACGGTGTTAAAAAGCTCTATATGATTGAAACATTTTTTTTATATAGTGGAATATCTATGTCTTTGATAGTCCGTAATTTTTTTTTCAATTTTATAATTTTTTGGATAAATTTTTTGTTTTTTTTGTCACCTGTATTTTATAATTTTTCTAGCTCTTCATACTTTGTGAATGTGGATCTTGGGGGAGTCAAGATATTAGTCTCAAATCCCAATAACTAGCGTGTACAACTTTGGTAATGAGATGCACAGACATAATATACCAAGGTTCAAAAATGCGTAATGTGTGATGATGCGTTTCGGTTAAATATCAAGCATTACAATTAAGCATATTCGTGTCTATGCGAAATATGTGCATAGTTATGTGATTTTTATTTTCTAATATTATTTTAAATATCCTAAACTAATAAATAAATAAAATAATGCACTCTTTAAACTTTATACATATTCTTCAATTTTGTTAAAAAAAAAAAAAAAAAACATATTGCATAAAATCTTAAATGCTACAATTACTTGAATTTTAAAAATATTCTTTTTTCAACAATTACATATTGCTCAAAATCATAAATATTACAATTACTTGGTAATCAATTCCTACAGTTAGATTAGACACAAACATTGACTTCAAAAAATGCCCTAAATCTTGTGTAGCTCTTTATCAAATCCCAATTCAATCTCATTTTCTTCATTTAAATCATCTATCGTGTCATGCGATGTAAAATCATCTTCACCGGTCTCCCTTAAACTTGAGAATTTGTATTACCTTTTGTATCTGGTAAGATATCATTGTGGTCCTCATTCTCATCATTACAACCATCAACAAACAAGATTGTGCGTTACTAGCATTTCACATAATTAGGTTTACTAACATCTTCAACAACTGCAGTTACCCATTCAACATTGCCAGAACTTTTTTTCAGCTCATTATCTTCAAAAATAGAATATATCTTGGAAGAATCATTTTGCTCCATTGATTCCTAGTAAATTAAAGCAAGAATAAAATTTGATAAAAAAGATATTTGATAAATATTTTTTCCTAAAACTAAAAATCAGAGGAGAAAATGGACTTTCAAAGTTCTAACTAGGTGAACAATACAAAAATGAAAAATAAACCTTCAAGTTTTACAACTCGTTGAAGTTCTTAGTAGTGAAACTAAAGAAAGATCGAAGAAGAAGGCTCGGTTCGATATAGATAGTTTACAATTCTACGAAAAAAGTTATTTTAACTTTAAAATTTTCTAAACGTCAAAATCCTACACATTGTCATATATATAATTCATGGGTTTGGACGATTTGGGCTAATTTGATATATATCGGTCTCGATTCGCTTTATTTAAATTATAAAAATGGATTGGACTTCGCTGGATTAATTTGGACATAATGTTTAACACAATATGTGTGCATTTTGATGTTTAAACACGCATATGCAGTTAATGAAATGGATTGACTACATTATCACGCGCATACCATATGCGGGGAGAACACTATAATATACTAGTCACGAATTTTCAAAACTTAAAAACTAAGAGACTCAAAATCAATAGAGTGTGAATTACATTTAGTTATGCTAAGTTTTCCTCTAATAAACCTTTCTTGAAATGATGACAAAGTCTCTTTCCAAAAAAACAAAAACAAAAAAGTGGCTTATTATATGTTACTTCGCAGTTAAAAACGAAATACTCAATTTGTAAGGTATATTAGAGTTCATTTTCAGTCCGATATTCCCAGGTGAATTGCAACTCATAAATCAATAGCTAGTTTTAGAGGTATTTTGGCAGCTTTAGTTAAGGGAGATCGGACGATGTTACTGTTGAGATTTGGGTTCCAAATAACCAAATAATTCGGGCACAGTTTCAATCCAAATCAACACCACAATCCGACCAAACTCCCAACCAACGCCCAACACCGGTTGCTCACGGGTTTGCCCTTCAAGGGCTTGGTGAGAAGAAGAAAGAGGCCTCAATGGACAGCCACCAAGGCTAAAGGAGAAGGAAGAAATGGATTCCACAAGGCACCAAGCCAAAACACACAAAGCAATGGAAATGGCTCTCTCTTCTCCTCAAAAAACGGCTTCCTTCTATTTCACACACTTCCAATAGTAATGGGCAATTGCATAAATAAGGGGACAATGGTATGGGCTTTAGGTTAGGAGAGTAAGGCCCAATATATAGAACAATAAGTGGGCTATCAACCGAAAAGCCTTCCAAGGTAATGGGTCGAGCCATGAGCAACACTAACTAAATTAGGCTACTTCAAATGGCCCACTTAGGTTGTCGGGATGGTTCGTTCATTGTGGTGTCGATAATTCGCTTCACTCATCGGCCGAGACCTATGAAGTATAATCCAACAAAATCGATTTAACATNGTGTCGGGATGGGTCGTTCATTGTGGTGTCGATAATTCGCTTCACTCATCGGCCGAGGCCTATGAAGTATAATCCAACAAAATCGATTTAACATCATCGTCCAAAATTTATTGGGTATCAAAACCCAACAATTACGTTACTAGATATGTAAAATGTGACATATTGTTGATAATTGGGTGGTAGCCTTAGCACAATCAATGGTTAACAAGGAACCACAAGTTTTTTTATTTTTATTTTTATTCCTAAAAAATATTTTTATTGAATATTCTGTCCATATTGACATGGCTCATGTTTGTCGTGTGCCTCGGAAGATAGTTGACTTGATTGGATGGTTTATGCCCAGCTATATCATAGTTATGAAGTGTTGCTATATTTTTGAACAAATGAAGTAAACGTAAAGTTTTCTCAAATCTGAAGGTAATAGAAAAGTTCTAGTTGATCCAATCCGAACTCTTAAAACCCAACAGAAATTTATAAATACTCATCATAAATTTAGCTGTATCAAATCGTTGGAGTTCCTCATGCCTTCTCTCTCACATATATGAATACTCATAAATTCTTATGTATGCACTTTCTTATTGTCATATGATTATAGAGACATTGGAGCTCATATAAGTATCAGTCGACATTAGAAACGGTAGACATGCAAAGTTTCGTTAATTTCTTTACCTCCCTCTTATTATTTTAACCAAGAAATTGAATGTTGAACTGTGAAAATCGTACTTGATTCATCAATTTCTGATTTAATTAAAGACTTGATAAAGTTTTATATTAGTTTTTCTCATCCTCCTTTTTTTACCACGTGATAGGATTTGATTCAGTTAAGATTTCCAAATTTTTTGACTGAACTGATCGATTCAATTTGATTTTCAAAATATTGCTAAAAAGAAAAGAATATTAATAAATTATTGAACTTACTGTTGTTTATAATTTCATCTTCATTCGCCAAGATTTGTCCCCTAGCAATAAATTGAATGCACGTTCCATATAATTAAAATTAGATAAAATTAAAAAAATATAAATACATGAATAAAAAATATAACTTTGTGTCGATTACTGCTTGGTCTGATCCAAGCTTAGCACAACTGTTTGGAAACACAATCGACCTTCACATGCTCTTTGAAATATTTTTATAAAATCAACCAAGAAAAAAAAATTTCCCCAAGGATTATATGAATTTTTGAGACTATTATAAATGATTGTCACTTTGTTAAAAGAATTTTGACAGGTCCGGTGATAAAACTATAGGTGATAGCAAATAGTTGAATAAAAATTAATTACATTTTAAATAATTTAATAATAAAATATCACGTGACATTAAATCAATTTTTATTTCAACTTATCTGACGGCACTGTAAAATGACAAAAAAGCAAAAGAACCCGGGATCTCCTTTCTGGGTCCCGGGCTCTGCAGCAAAACTCGTAAAATGATTGTATTATAAACTACACAGAGCATAAATATTTGTTTGGAAGGCTAAAAAGGTGTACACAGTAATTGTCGGTTTTTGCTGCCATGCACAGACAAGTGCAAGGTATATACTAGCTGTTCAGACTTCTGACCACGACTGTGGAAGCGCCACTTTTTGTACCAACCGGCAACAGCTCCTCACGCACAGGACGACAGTGCGTGAGATCAATATCATATTGTTCATTTAATGATAATTGTAGTTGCGATCTTCAACAATTTTTTTTTTTCACGTACTTTACCTATATCTTTTGTTTGTGCAACTCATGATCCTAAACCTTTTATTTCGTTGCATCACAAGGATAAATGGATGGATTCCATATATAAAACCATTAGTTGATCTAAAAATTTGACTTTGTCCAATTATAATAGAGTTAGGGTTGGCAATAGGTCGAGTTGAGTTGTATGCCTACGAACTCGGCTCGTGGCTTTTTTATAATGAGCCGAGCTTCTGCTTGGCTCGTTTCTCACGGGTCGAGCCCGGCCCGTGAGCTCTTGGGAGCTCGTTATTTTTTTTTTTTTTTGAAATATACATTTTTTCTAAAAGAAAAATAAAAAATAACATTTCATATATAGGCCCTCAAACATAACTTTTTTACAAGTGCAGAAAAATAACATATTTATATTTTAAATGAAAACTTTATACAAATAGGGTAACAAAATTAATCATGGATGACAAATCGAAAGTTTGGGTAGCATAACATTTAGCATAATTATTTCGTTGTTAGAGAAAATATTATTAGAGTGTAAATAATAATTTTTAGAAATTGTTAATATGGAAGTCTCGTGTAAGGTATAATTTAGTTAATTCTAGAAAGTTTAAGGTTTAAAGTGAAAATTATAAGTGTTCGTACGAAACCCACAAGCGTACGTGATTGTATACAAGTAATAGAATTGATGAGTTAAGAGTTATCGTCCCACATGAAATAAATTCAATTCAAATTTTCTAGTTATGTATGGAATTCGAATGGTGTAAACAAAAGAGAGATTATGATATAATTTTATGGTAATTATCTAAAAAGGCAGTAAAAAGTATTTTGTATCAAATTATAAATGATTTCAAATCTACCTATTGCTATTTATTTCAATTCTTGATCAATAATCTAGTTCTGTTCATACATTCTTGACAATAGATAAAGTTATGATATATAATTTTGTTTTCCAAGACAAATGAAATCTATCATAATCACGATCCAAATTTATTCGTAACCCGAATTCGAATGATTAAAATACATTAAAATTTAGATTATTTATATGATTGCAACGTGATAAATATTATTCCTAACATTTATTACACATATGTAAAAATTTTGCCGCATTCTAAATTTGTTGTGAGTATTTCAACACTACAATAAGTAACTAATTATCTAATTAATGGCCAATCAATTAAATAATACAATAGATATGCAAAATTAATCAAGAAACACAAAAAATAAACTAAACTACTTGTCTTGAATTAGAAATAACTAACAAACATGGTTCATTTTTCATTCAGTACAAAGGCGAATCTAGCCGAACATATTTTTAAATAAATTACAAGAAGAATAATAGAAAAATATTACCTGGATAATGAAATAATTCAAAAGATGTTGATTTTCAATTCCAATGTTGAATTCTTCAAAATCTTGATGTAATTGACCTTCAATTCCTTGGTAGGACTTGATCTCCTCTCTCAAAATATAACAATTGGCCCCTTGTTCTAGATTTGTGTAGGAAGAGGTAAGAAATGTTTTTTTTTTCCATGTGTAGCCCTTGTTTTCCATTTATAAGAGTTAGAAAATAGGTCAAAATCGCAAAAGAGCTTGAATCGAGAAAAAAAACTGTCGAATCATCTCCAAAAATGGCGCGCGCGCACATGCAGAACTACCACGCGCACCGTAGAGCCAAATGGCTCTCAAGTTGAGAAAAATAGGGTACCGCGCACGCTATGAATTTTTTGAGCGAGCGCACAGATTCGCTTTGGTTCGTCCTTGAGCAACTTTCAATATTTTAGCTATAACGTTCTCTACAAATATTCGATTGGGATTTTTTTTTTGTTTTTGCCATTTTTCGTTCCTCTCTTCCAATTCCACCAAATTCCATTGAATTCAACCTATGAAATATAATTAACACATAATTAAGCTATAACTCATTCAAATCACTATCAAATATTCTAATTTAGTGGCCTAGATAAGTGTACAAATTACACTTATCAAACACTCCTAAACTTGAATATTTGTTTGTCTTCAAACAAAATTATAACATAATTTAAACACAAAATTTTAAACACACATGGTTAGATAATTTGTCTTTGGTATCAGGATTGGAATATATGTATTAAAACTATGAACTGCTACAAAATCACAATGCTAAAATTAATTTTTACTTATCTAATGCAAAATCGATGTGTGTGTGTGTGTGTGTGTGTAAAAATTCATGTCAAGTATCATAAATTCATAAAGTGGTTCAAATCTCAACACTCAATAATAAAATTTATCCTTTCTCATCTCGTGAGTTTCACACAAACTTATTATTTTCACTATTTTTCATGGTGTGATCTAAGGTTGAATTTATATACTAATCATCACTCTCTCTAGTTTTGTTAGATCTTACTAATTGAGTTCAACACATCAACAAATGATGATTCTCCTTATTTTTGACTGTTTCAATTTTAAGTTAATAATCCATTGTCGAAGGTTTTAATTCTCCCAAATAAGTGTTTGGGGCTTAATCAAGGCATGTAATAATATTTTTTTTCTTTTTTTATTTTTTCATCTTATGTGCGGACTTATCTTCATTAAACTTTCTAAATGATCTTTGCAGCGACATTTTGGTTGATCGAATCATAAAAGCTACGAATAGAAGTTTCACAATCTAACAATATTTTTTTCTTTTCTCTTTTTTTTTTCCAGGCAATGATCAGTGCAATACCCCTTATTAAACACTTATTCTCAAATATCAACCCATAATTTAATATTTTCACATAATTTTCATCTTATTAACTTTAGACAATTCACACAAAATTTAATACATACGAAATCCACATTTATCTCAATGTCTCCATACAACAGCTCAATTATCTCCAAAATATTCTACAATTGGTTTAATGATGTATACTTTAATAGTTATTTGAATTTAGCATCTTCTTCCACTAATTATTTTTTTTTTACCTATTCAAATTTTGAATCAAAATATTTTTTCATGATGCAAAACATAAATTTTGTACGCAAAAATATCAAGTTTTACATGAATAAGCATAAATAAACCATTTCATGCAAATTTTTTTCACAATTTATAATCTAATACATAGTTCCAAATATATGCATCATAGTAAGCAAATTTATCTAACCCACACAAGCACACAAAAGCACTAAATAAGTTGAAAATAAATTATTATTATTATTTTTTTTTTCACATTTTCAGATTTTTTTTTCACTCGAACAAGCACATAAACTAATAAAAAAAATCAATGTTTTTCCACCTCCAAACTTATAACAAACATTTTCCTTAATGTCTAAAAATATAACAAGCAATTTATAAAAATTAAGGACAAAAAAGAAAACTAAGTACTCCCTTGATATATATTTGAAGGTAGTGGATGGACTGACATGAAAGCTCTTGCTCACTTGCTATATCATTTCCCTTATTCAATGTGTTCAAGTGTCATGTTCCTTCAAAATAGTAAAATCAATTATAACATGGAACAATTTATAGTAAGCTCATACACACCCTAAAGAAGGATATGAAAATGAAGATACCCTATAATACTAAAAAACATAAAACTCACATATCCTATATTCTAGAAAGCAAAATAAATAAAAGGGAATAAAATTAGGCTGCCTCCCAATAAGCGCTTGTTTATAGTCATTGACTTGAATTTAATGTTCCGCATCATGGAATTCTGAAGAAAGCTTTTGATGTCTTACTTAGTTTGTTTCTTTTGATTTTAATCCACTTTTCATTAATTTTCCAAATCTTAACATTGCTCCCTTCAATTTTATATGACTTTCCTATTCCATCTAATTCGAAATCAACTATGTAGATTTCTTCTTCCTCGGATTTAATCACAAATTCAATTGTTGGACAATCGATGAAATCGAAAGAATATGTGTTAATTTCATCATCATTAATTGCCACTTCTTCGCTTGGTTCCTTTGAAATTAATTTTTTATCCTCTTTATGCTTTTCTTCAAATTAATATCTCCCCGAGTTGAATGACCGGTTCACAATCTAGATCCATGGGAAACGACAATTCATTTCTTTCAACCTTTACAAGTGAATTATATCCCCATCTTTGAAATTCCAAAATACGGCATCTCCTACACACATTTTGTTTTCATCCAGCATGGCCAGTTTATTATAATATTTTGCAAGTACCTCCTTGTTCAATAGAGAATGAACAAACCCCTCAAGCGTGTCTATAGATACATACTCGTCCATAGGCATGTAGCCTTCATTAGATTTGTTAATTGCTAGTTTTCGATATCTTAAATATTGTTGGAATCGTAGAACCTTGAACCATTGGGGTTAGTGCATGTATACAAATAGTACCCAATATAATGCATCGTAGAACAAAATTCACAATATATGTCTTTTACATGCATATCCTGATCATCCATGTTGAAATTACTTATTGCAAAAAAAGTTGTTCCCTTGCCATCATCAGAACCCTGCATACACTGCTGAATAGTACCTAAAAGAATACCAAGCACAAAAGAGATCCAATGGGTATTCAAAATTAACCAAAAAAAAAAAAAAAAAAAAAAAAAAACCATCAAATTCTATATAAACAAATAAACTAAAATTAAATAATTTATTCTCAAGAAACGGCACCAAAAACGTGTTCGTGCCAAACTCGCAAGTGTACGAGATCATTGACAAGTAATAGAATTGATGAGCTAAGAATTATCGTTGTACATGGAATAAATTTAATTCAAGTTTACTAGTATGTATGGAATTCGAATTGTGTAAATAAAAGAGAGATTTTGATATGTTTTTATGCTAAATTATCTAAAAAAAAGCAGTAAAAAGTATTTTGTATCAAATTATAGATGATTGTATTAGATTTCAAATCTACCTATTGCTATTTATTTCAATTCTTGATTTGTAATCTAGTTCCGTTCATGTGTTCTTGACAATAGATAAAGCTATGCTATATAATTTTCTTTTTCAAAACAAATTAAATCTATTCTAACCACAATTCGAATTTATTCATAACTGGAATTCGAATGATTAGAATACATTAAAATTTAGATCATTTATATAATTACACACGTGATAAATATTATTCTAACATCTGTTGCACATATATTAATTTTATCGTGTTCTAAACTTATTGTGAGTCTTCCAATACTACAATAAGCAACTAATTATCTAATTGGTGGCCAATCAATTAAATATTGTAGTGTGTATGCAAAATTAATCAAGCAACATAAAAAATAAACTAAACTACTAGTTTTGAATTAGAAATAAATAAAAAATATGGTTCATCTTCGTCCAATACAAAAGCGGATCTAGCCTAACATATTTTTAAATAAATTACAAGAAACATAATAGAAAAATATCACCCAAATCATGAAATAATTCAAAAGATGTTAATCTTCAATTCCAATAATGAATTCTTCAAAATTTTGATGTTATTGACCTTCAATTTCTTGCTAGGGTTTTATCTCTTCTATCAAAATATAGCAATTGGTTCATTAATTTTGATGAATTTGATGATAGTATTATGTAAGAAGAGATAAGAAAGGTTTTTTTTTTCAATGTATACCCCTCGTTCTCTAATTATAAGAGCCAGAAAATAAGTCAAAATCGCGTTCAATTTGGGTTCAAAAAGAGTTTGAATCGCGAAAAAAAACTGTTGATTCATCTACAAAATTGGCCCACGTACACCGGTATAACTACCGCACACGCGTCATAGAGCCAAATGGCTCTCAGGTTGGGGAAAATAGGGTACTGCGCGCGCCGGATCGCTTCGGTTCGTTCCTAAGCAGTGTTCAGTATTTTGGCCATAACTTTTTCTACAGATATCCAAATGAGGTGATTTAAAATGAGTTACAAAGATAATTCAAAAGGATACAAATTTTCAAGAAATATAATTTACCAATTCGAACGATTACTGTCCAAAAAATGGGTCTCAGTTAAAAATCTGGATCATAACTTATTTGGCTGTAAATTAATTTGTGAAAATACTTCCATTATATTTAAATCCTTTGACCTCCAATTGCATCCAATTGATCCTCTATGATCTTCAATCATTGTTTTGTGTTCCGAATCCACTATTGAATATTTACGCTTTGGTCCCCCAACCTTCGAATTTTTTTCATTTTCTCCCGTTTTCTTTTATTTCTTTCAATTCCACCCATTTCTATTGAATTCATCCTAAAAAAAACATAACTAACATATAATTAAGATATAATTCATCCAAATTACTATCAAATACTTTAATTTAATGCCCTAAATAAATGTACAAAATACACTTATCGATGAGAAAGTTTTAAGAACAATAATTTGAAGTCATGTGAATATTTTAAGGATGACTAGTAAGGAGAACATTTATTTTTAGAGTTTAAATTGGAGATGGGACCCTAAATGCAAAATGTGTAAAATTTAGAGAATATATTATGAGTAGTGAGAAATATATATCTTTAGATGATAAGATAACGAGTTAAGATTATTTAGTGATAAGATAGATCACCAGATTCTAAGGATTCTGATTTGGGAACCTTTTAATAATTTTGAAATCTTGAGGGACTAAATTGAAAATACATTTTGATGTCAATAATTTATTTAAGCCAAATGAGTATTTATTGAATGATAGAGAATTACCCTGTCAATATTGGGCTCATTTCGAAATTCATATTAAATGACACAATATGGACTCGAGAAAAAACTAAGTTAAATAAACCAAATTTGAGTTATAACTCATTGAAGTAAATTGGTAGGATAATATTAGTTTCCAAATTAGATCATATTATCGTAATAATATTGGGCTCATTTGGTAGCTGTTCGATAAAAAGTTATTTTGAATAAGTTCGAACTAAGTTAAAATCGATAAAAGAAAATTATAGTTAAATGAAATTTGAAGAAATTATTTCATTTTTTAGTAGATAGTAATCTAATTGGGCACTATGTAAATTTTTTGGGCAACCTACAGAATACTCCTAAAATTAGGGGTTCTTTGAAATATCATATGAAAAGTGTTTTGAAAGTAAAAAATATTGTGAAAAGTTAAGTGAGACTTTTTAATTAAAAAGTGACATACAATGTCAATTTTTTTTTTATTATTAAAAGTGATTTATGTCATTTTTTTAATTAAAAAGTAACATATAATATCACTTTCTCTATTATGAAAGTTTAATTCACATTTAACACAATAAAAAAAAATTAACATCTAAAAGAGTTTTGTTATAAGCAAACTGAGAGTTCTTCTTTCTTTTATCACTTATGAGTCGTGTGAAATGAAAACCTCATGCACGGTTTTGAATGAGAGAATGAAGTGAGGAGTTTAGCCAAGGATGTATTATTCCATTAGAAATTAATTGAATGTGAGATTTTAATTAAAAAGTGGCACAACATACTATGTCACTTTTTAATGAAAATGTCACAAATTGTAAATGTAAAAAAAAATTGAATAGACACCATCATTGTTAATCAGCTTGCTAATCCTAAACAATTCATCTATCATTGAACATTTCCAATACCGTTTACTGGTTATCATTGCCTCATCAATTACAATTTCATCTCTATCTCATCAACATATAACAAATGCCTTTCATTTGACACACAATCACTATTTATATCATAGTCCTCATCTTGCCTCATCTCTCTTTCTGTGGCATTAAATATGGAAGCAATTTAATAAAGTGACACAAATTCAAAAAACGTAACAAAAACTAAAAAAAGTGACATAATATTTGGCATCAATCAAAACATTATATAACAAGTACTAGAGATGGTTTATTTTCTTTTGTATGGTGTCTCTTTGTGATTTATGTTTCACTTCTATTAACTTGGATGTGGAAGTTATTCAATAAAGTGACAAAAGTTCAAAAAAAATGGAGTTTTTCCACATTCAACTTTTACCACTTGGAGATGTGCCCTGGGGGTAGAGCTCGGTCATTCCTGACCGAGCCATCAACCGTCAATGGCAGAACAAGTTGAAAACAATCAGTCTACCACGTCTGAGTCCCAAAGCAGTGAAGTGGAATCTCTCTCCACCATGGGCTCCGGCGGACTGGACAATTCGTCTTTCCAACTCACCGTGGAATGATTAAACGGGAAAAATTACCGTAAATTGGCTCAATCAATCAAGCTCATTGTCGATGGCAAAGGTAAATTGGGATATCTTACCGAGGAAAAGAAGCAGCCTGCCTCAATCGATGCCGCTTTTCTGCAGATATGGAGGTCGGAAAATTCATTGGTGATTGCATGGCTAATTAATTCCATGAAACCCGCAATTGGGAAACCTTATCTCTCTCTACCAACGGCCAAAGATGTGTGGAAAGCCGTTCGTGACATGTACTCCGTTACAAAGTATTCATCCCAAATTTTTTAGATCAAAACCAAGCTTTGGCAAACAAAACAGAGGGGGGAGGGATGTAACGGAATATTATCTGGAGATGAGTTCCTTGTGACAAGAACTCGATCTGAACACAGAAGAAGAATGAGATTGTTCGGCTGACAGTGTGCGGTACAAAGTATTCATCCCTAATTTCAAAGAATGTTGGGCCAAATGGGTCGGCCCAATTACTTAAAAAATCTGGGCAAACCTATTTGCCTAGTGGGTCGAGAGTTAATAATTCTAAATGGAATGGGCCAACTGAAATGAACCCATTATTTAAAGGAAATAGGCCTGGGGCTAATGGACCTGGAACAAAACAAAAGGAAAAAAGGTAACAAATAATATTTAACACCAACGATAATCAAGACATTTTGACACCAATCTCAACGCAGGAAAATGAATTTTGATCATGGTTAAAATTTTGACACAAATAAATTTTGTTAACAATTGTGACCTCTGAAAATAGCTTGATTGCTCTTTCAATTGCCTCAAATGCGGCCTTGTTCCGACTTTCAAATTTGTACACATTGAATATTGCTCTATGTGCAGGAGGCAACATGATATGCATAGAGATTCATTATTGGG
>CAIGRB010025639.1:23595-43967 GCA_903798255.1 Fraxinus quadrangulata
TAAAATAGAAATTCTATAGAGCTATGTGACCTAAAGTAAAAATTGATTTTGAAATATGGAGATTCCGAATCACCAAAATCTTTAGTCAATTGGTTCTCGCAACTCCATGAAGCCATTGTGACTTAATCAGTGGAAACGTGTACGTTGTTGATGAAGTAGAATCATCAATTTGGGGTCAATATGTATTATAAATTTGTGGCGATTTTCGAACAGAATGAGTAAATTGCGGTATTAGAGAGAGAAGGTGAGAGGTGGGAGATATATTTTAAGTGAGAGAATTTGTTATAAAATGGAATAAATGCTATTATTTATTATGATTATTATTATTTAATACCTGATTTGTGAAACTATTTTTATGAGTTTGGTAAATGTGAAATTATAATTTTAATGTATTGTAGTTACGCAACCTTATCGTCATTCTCATCCTTATGCAACAGGATTTTCATTTATCTCTTGAATTTTTTATGTGGTTGTTTTGATGATGATCTTCAAAAATGTCAATTTACACGGACAATAATGAAGATTCATTTGTCATTGAGAAAATGATTGTTTCCTTAGTCTATCAAAACTCGGCGTTATATAAACACTTCTTCATTAAAGGAGCGTATCCAGGGTCGGAATAGTGGAAAGATAGTATTGAAGCAGTCGATCAAGAGTCAAACTCGAAGAAGAAGAAGGAAACACATTTCTATAACTAAGCTGCAGAAAGCTTTTTTCATGCATTCTGCTTTTGGTCACTTCTGTGACATAAAGGAATTCCTTATACAACAACAACTGATACATAAAATGTTTCTAGTGGAAGTAAAACAACTAAAAGGAGATCAAAACTTGTTCAAAATATCCGAGAAGTGTGTTGGGTTTTCCATAAAATCTGGTTTGATGCTATGAAAGGTGGTCGCTCTCAAGAGTGTACACTTGAGTAATATCAAGATCATTTGGGAGGATCTACTCGATGAGATAGCGATGCACAAGTATTGTTGTTCACTACGTGATATTAGAAATCAGAATGAATTATGTATATGAGAATCATGGATTTTCCTGATGAAACAGCTTTTCCATAAAGGAAGAGACTATTTGAAGCCACGTTCGCCTATATGAAGTTTACTTTGTCCAAGGGTCCTACCGTAAAGGGCAAGTACATAAAGTGTAACACCCTGAATTTTTATATTGCAAATTTTAAAATTTTTGAATCTCTCTTGGTGATTTTGAAATTTGTAGGGATAATGAGAAATAAATCGAATAAAATTATGTGTTTTGGAATTGAGAAAAAGTTGTTTCGGACAAGCGAGTAGCATATTATGGATATTTAAAGAAAAACCTTATAATTAGTGATTAAGGAGGATAATATTTGGTTCGTTGGATTAGTCTCAGCCAATTAAATTGGAATTGTTAAGAATTTGAATGTTTATGATTTATGTGTATAGCTACAGGCAATTTGATTTATTAATTTACGTTAAATGGGTCGATTCAGAAACTTCATCTGGGTTTGTTATTTATTGAATTAACTGTGTAAAATAATATACCATTTCGATCCATCTACAGGCCCCTAAAAACCGATTCAACAGCTACCTGGAGATCCCTTAAAAGAGATTGCTTAGAACAACACTGGGCTATTTATGGTAATTGATTCAAAGTTCAATTTTTCCCCACTTTATAATCTTTTTTTTTCATGTATCAAGTTTTAGAAACTGTTCTCAAGCATTGAATCTAGTCGCATTTCATCTATTATATTGGAGGTTGGTTGCCTAGTCCCTGTATAAAACTTCCCACATTTTTAATCCTCAACAAAAATTATATGGTGATTATTCTCTCATTCCACTATAATGTAAGCGATTAGTTTTTAATTTGGACGTTCTAATTGAGCTTTAATTTGCTTGAAGGTGTGAGTAAAATGGTTAATGAAATGTTATTATTGTCTAATTCAACAGCGAATACTTTAAAAATTAAGCATGCTATTTCAACAATAAATTTGATTATTTGTATTTCTTTGGAATCAATATCATTGACTGATTTCTTTCAATTTGTTTTGTAATGGATGCCACCAGTTCTGATAATTGTACACACATGTCTCAACTTGATGAGATTTGGTCATCACCAATACAAGGTCAAGCACATTAAGTTGGAATGAAATTTAAGACAGCAGAGAAACAAGGGCATAAAATGAAAATCTTGGACAACAAACCAATACAAGGTCAAGCACCCTATGTTGGAATGAAATTTAAGACAGCAGAGGAATCAAGAGCATATTATGAAAATTTTGGACGACAAAATGGTTTTTAAATTTGTACTCGAACAGGAGTCTAGTCACGCCCACATATAAATGAAGTTATCCTTATTAAATTTGTTTGCTCATGCGAAGGGAAACATTGCAGTAGGAAGATTGTTCGAGGGTCAAGTGAAATAGAGAATTGTCAAAAAGAGGGCTCTGCAAAAAGAAGAAGTTGCTCAACGGATAGAGGTGGATGTAAAGCTAACATGCGAATCTCAAAGGACATTGAATGGTTAAAGCATTTGAAGATAATCACAACCATATATTTGTTTCCCATTCAATTATAGGACTGCTGCTGCAACTGGAGTGAAAAAACCACAGATTTATCATTGTAGCATCAGTTTCATCTACATTTGTTAATTTACTATGTATTTTGTTCTTAGGATTTCCGTGTCTCAAATTGTATAGACCATCTTGAAGAGTTTGTAAGAAATTTGTTTACCTAGTTGATTGAAAATAAGTCAGATATGGCAAGTTTTTTTGTTATGTTCCTATCATCTAAACCTATCATACTGTGCCTAGTCTTTCTACATGGTTATATATGCTCATGTTCTATTTCGTTGGACTCATTACATTTTCTGTTTGGAAATTTTATTACTGCATTATGTTATCCTTCCTTGGGTGATAAAACATAGCCAATCTCCAGTAATTATTTGGCATTTCTAACAATGACCTATTTTTCCATGTAATTGACATTGGGTCTGTTTTGACAATGAGAATTCATGCCCCTACCTCAGCGTCGTGTCCTAATTGATTTTCTGTCCATTGGTCACAAATTCGAATTGATTTCCTTATTAAACGGAAGACCATTTTCCATTTAAAACCAATACTGCCTTATTTTAACTACGGTGTTAAACTCTATGCTGAAGCTTATATCTTGTTGTAAACTGAAATCATTCATTTATTTTAGATGCACCTTACAAGTCTAAAAAAATGTTTAGAAATTTCCTTCTAATTAGAGTAACATAAGCTCAATATGACTCGATAAAAATGTTTTGTAGGTCTCAACATAGATTCATGAAACTACATGTACCAAAAAAAGGTGCACGGGTATGCACACATAG
This sequence comes from Fraxinus quadrangulata, assembly GCA_903798255.1. NCBI lineage: Eukaryota > Viridiplantae > Streptophyta > Magnoliopsida > Lamiales > Oleaceae > Fraxinus > Fraxinus quadrangulata. The sequence goes on from CAIGRB010025639.1 coordinate 26,929, forward strand.
AGATTGCATTAATGGCAATCGAGTCAAACACCAAGTTGAATTATTGTTCTTAAAATTGTCACAAACTCAAATTTCCAATCAATTAGACAACAAAGAAGTCTAAGGAATACGTTCTTGAACACTAAAAGAGAAATTGGATGAATGAGAATAATGGTCATGCTTCAATCGTGTCACCAGCTTTCATCTACAAGATCAAGAATATGGAGTAAAGATCAATCTGGCTACAAATTTCATCCTATTTATTTGTGAAAATAATATAGCCATAGAAAATGTGAACATGAAATAACTCGATTTACTTTTAACTCAAAATCTGAATGCCGCACGAAAGAAAAACAACCATGTATATATTTTTGATACATGCTTGAGAAGTAAAATATCATCATTAATAATTCGATATGTTCTGATTCAAAGTTCTCATCATTCTCCCTTTTCACAATTAAAGCTAAAGTTTGATCATATTTTAGAACAAAATCATGAAGGTTAGTTCGAGAATTAACAAAGCTATCAAAAAGTTAGCTAATACTTTCACTACTGCCAATAGTATACATGCAAGCCAAATGTAATCAATGATTATACACTAGAACAACTATCACGTATTACATACAAAGTGTGAAGCCATTTGTTACTTTTCAAACCATAGTCTACAATCATTTCCTTCCATTTTTTTCTCAAACTTTCGACTTTATACGTAAAATGAATGCAAGTTTTCATATATTTCTTGAAATTTGACTTCTTGTAATATATATGTGATAACTTTTCACCGAACTTTTTCATGATGTGCCAAAGACATAAACGATGATGAATGTAAAGAAGAACCATGGATAGCTGCCTTCATAGCTGGATCTTGGTCTATTATGATACAAATGGGATAACATCCTCACATAGCATCAAGTTTGATATAACCACAAAATATTACTTGTGTCTCATCGTGTAATAATGCACAACCAAACTGTATAGATTGAGAATGATGGTTCACACCAATAAAGGAAGCTAATGACATATCACATTTGTTTGTCCTATAGGTTGTGTCAAGGGTTACACCATCCACAGAACATTGATAAAACATGCGAGACATTGCATACACCCAAAATAAATTGGTCGCTCGTCTATCTTCATTGCATTGTATTGCATAATAAAATTGTGGATTTCTGTTTGCTTCTTTTGAAAAAATATGAGATCAGACTATGCATCACTAATTTATGCATCACCAACTTCTAACTCTTTACGTTTTATACACCTCAAGTGTATAACAATCTCTCCCATTAAAACCAATAGTATCACCACCAAAAACTGAGACAACTTTGGCAACTTCTACTTCTTATTTTTTAATGCTTCAGAAAGATTTTTTGCTAATTCAGGCATGCTTTTATTTGATCTCATTTTTATCCTTTTTAGTGGTGAAACAAATTTATGGTTGTGATTATCTTCAAATGCTTTAACTATCCAATATCCACCTTCAATTTCCTTTGAGATTCGTATGTTAGCTTTACATCCACCTCTAATCGTTGATCAACTTCTTTTTGTAGAGCCCTATTTTTGATAATTCTTTGTTTACTTGATCCTCTAACAATCTTCCTACTATAACATTTTCCTTCGTGTGACCAAACAAATTTAATATGGGTAACTTCATTTATACATGGGCGTGACTTGACTACTGTTCGAGTACAAATCCAAAAACCAATTTGTTGTCCAAGATTTTCATAATATGCCCTTGTTTCTCTGCTGTCTTAAATTTCATTCCAACATAAGGTGCTTGACCTTGTATTGGTGATGACCAAATCTCATTAGGTTTTTAGGGGCCTGTAGTTGGATCGAAAGGGTATCTATTGTTTTACACAGTTAATTCAATACATAAGAACAAACCCAGATGAAGTTTCTAAATCGACCTAATTAACACAAATTAAGAAATCAAATTGCTAGTAGCTATACTCACGAATCATTAAAAAAAGGAAAACATAACGCAAAAGAAAATATACCCATGGATGATGTGCCAAAGGATCTATATGGAGCACAGAATTAGATGGGAAAGATTTTTGAGAATTCCAGACGGTGGTTTGAGGATTCAATTTTGCCAGAATTTCGATGGTGCTGCAAATAAAATAAGATGAAATGAAAGGATGATAGATAAATGAGAGATTAAGGATAACAAAATAATCCATTCAATCCAATACACACGGGTCACATCACGAATGGGAGGGGAATTACTCCCTAATCAGGTAAACTGGACGGGGCGGGGGTCTATGCCCTGAAGTGGCTACAAGAAACATGGTCCCCAATTTAATTTCAAATTTAAATTTTTTATCAAACATAATGAAAAGTTTCATCATCATTTTTAAAGAAAATATAAGTTGTTCTTAACAAATAAAAAAAAGAATAATAATAATAATATTCACCAATTAAAGATATTAAAATAAATAAATAAACGAAACGATAAATAGAGCAGGGCCCGACCCACTTTGTTTTAATCAAGTATGGGGTGGGAACGTAACAAAAATATCTAATGGGGCATGGGAGAAAATGTCCGACTGCCACATACTCGCCCATTGCCATACCTAAAGAGATTTTAGGGATTATAGAAGGTAATTATGGGTGTTTGAAAGAAGGTTCATGAATTTTAAAGCATTTTAATAAATAGATTTTGAATGTTATATCAATTCAAATTAAATGTCACGATTATGTGTCAAAAAGACTTGTCACTTACTTGGTAGGGACAAGGGGAAGTAAATGGAAATATTATTTTCCTTTTTACTTGACTGAAATAATTAAATACTTATAGAGTGGGATTTTTCATAATAGTATTGGGCTCATTGTGTAGATCAAATAAATTTATGGGTTTTGGAATTGAGAAAAAGTTGTTTCACTCAAGTGAAAAGCATATTATGGATATTTAAAGAAAAACCTTATAATTAGTGATACCCAGTTAAGTTTGATTTGCTAAGAATTTGAATGTTGTTATCATCATGGATTATGTAGTTATTCTCATGCTATGACAAAAAAAAAAATCTCAGACGTTAATACACTCCGATAATATCTTGACCTAGTCAAATGTTGTTAATCACTTAATCTTCATCAACAATTTGATTAGATCATACTCTGATATTATCTTGATTTGTGAAACGTCTTAATACCTGGAGAAATTCCCAAAATTTTAAAATACAAAAACCTAATCCCTAAAAGGAATAGAGGAAATGGTGTTTGATTTTTCAAGATGACGAACAAATTCAGTCAGACCTTGTGGTGACTGTCCTCCGTTGATTTTTTTTTTTTATTTTTATTTTTTAAATAGCTATTGAAATGAATGTACAATTAATGCAAGCATAATGCGTGCTCTAGTTTGTATTTCAATTACAAAAGGTGTTTATGCACTTAATGCAAAAAAGCTATCCACTAATGTAATGTGACATCTAAGTACGATACTTAGCATAAACTAGACACCATACTTAAGAGATCATTACTAATACATATACAAATTTGATCTCCTAAGCACGGTACTTAAATTATTCTAAGTACCGTACTTAGAAGATCATTACTATTATATATATATATATTCACAAGTCAGTGGTTAAGTATGACACAATTCAATTATCAGGTATCAAGTTTCAAAATGCAAAACTCAGGTATTAGCTAATTAATTAAATATAATAAAATCACAATTATACAATTAATGGTTACATACACATAATTATAGACCACAATTGATTTACTGGTCACATATTATCAAATTAATTGGTCACATATTATTTCGATGTTACAAATCAAAAAATTTATAGATCACAATTTATTTTACTGGTCACAAATCATAAAAATTTACAGGTCAATTTATCTATCGGTCACGAATTTTCAATTTTTTTGATTACAAGTTATCAAATATTAAGGTCACAGTTTAATACGTGGTCACATATAACCAAATAATTGGTCTTATGCCTGCACCGTCGTCAGCACCACACCACCACCGTCAACACCTACACTTGCACCACCACACAAAAATCGTAGCCAGATCCACCATCGCCACCAACACACCACCTCACCATCATCCCCAGCAGCTCTACCACCACATACATCGCTGTTACATCCTGCTCCAACAACCACCCTCCACCACCACCTCCAATCAACCACCGCGCCAGCTAAAATCCACCATCTCTCCCAACACTACCACACCACAGCCACCACCCCACCACTGCAACCAACATCACCACCGCAACCAACATCACCACCATCTCTTCTTGTGACCACAACCACTAGTTCTACCAAACAATCTCCAAATCGTTGTTGCCACCAAACTGCACGATGCCACCACCCACATCAACGATTCACCACAACCGCCTCAGATTGGAAAGATAAAGAAAAAAAAACCCCAACCCCCTCCCTACTCCCGCACCGTCGGCGTCGAAGGACTCCAACGTCGCAAAGCTGCATTCGCAGCAGTGTCGTGACGCTGCGTTGACGGATTGCAAAAATCATTCGTTGCCAACTGGGAGATCGAAGAATCCAAATGGAGATCGAAGAGCGATGGAGCCACCGAGTGAGGTTGCTTCAGAAGAGTAGAGAGAGAAAAGATAAACAGAATCATCGTCAGTGAGGTTGTTTCAGAGCGTTGTCGTCATTATGCACGCTGCCGACGATGGCGACGGAACCGGTGGTGTCTGTGATAGAGAGACGAGAGAAGGAAGAGGGTAGAAAGATAAGAGGGAGATGAAAAATGATAGATTTTGTATTATACTGGTACCTGATTTGTGAATAATGAAACTTCAATCCTGAATTTTATATTGTTATCTTCAAATGTTTGGAATTATGTAATTTTCTCTTTTAAAATAGGGTAAGTAGGATTTTTTTTCTCCTCCAGATTGAAAGGTTTAAACTTATGAAAAGCCCAAATTTCAATTCTGGGCCAACCCACATTAAGCTAGATATTTCCAAATATTTAGGTTCATCACTCCATTCTCTCTGTTTGAGCCCCTTTTATGCTAAAAAATAATTTTAAAATAGTGATTTGACGAGGAATGTATGATTAAAAAATAAAGAAAAATTTTGGGTTTGTGTATAATATTATTTTATTCAAAAATATGTTGTTGAAAATAAAAATAAAATATATTTTAAAAATAATGGGGACGAAACAAGGGCTTATAGTGTACTCTTTGAGCACTTTTAAATCTACAACCCAATGCGGATCATGAAGTTCTACCCTTGATTGTTTCATTTGATTTTTATTTACATTTTCATTTTCATTTCTGCTGATTTTCGTTCTTCCACAAAAAACAGTCTTTGTTGCCATTTTTTTATTTTTTTTTATTTTTTGTCTTCTTTTTTCTCTGTAAAACAAATATTGAATTACCCATAATGGTGTTTTTATCAGTGTTAAAAAGAATTGATCTGTCTATTAGACCTAAAAAAAATTGAGAATCAAAATGTAGAATAGAAAACTTGAAAACAGTCAATGACCTGATCAATCTAAAATCGATTTTCATATATTTTATATTTATTAATTTTTTTTTGGACCACGTTTAACTTTCTTGCACCAATACTTGTATTGGTTTTCTAAACACGACGTCATATATTTAAACTATAATTACATGACACTATACCATAACTTTCATTCTAAGACAAAAAATTAGAAAGAAAAATCACATTCAATTTCCTTTATTCCCAAAAAGGTAATGAGCTATGACTCTTTATGTAACAAAAGCAAGTTGTTTAACTAGAAACAATGGGAATACAAGCAAGTAGCTAGCTAGCTAGCTAGCTAGCTAGCCACCACTTGACAACTACCAATAATACATCACATTATCACAACCGTTTATCTTTGAAAGTCAAAAATCTTATTCGGTTGCAATTTTGTTTCTTTGAAGAAAATATCAAATTGATGATGTAAGTAATTTATTTTGTTGTCAACAAATGCGTTTAGAACGACAAATAATTGGCGAGGAATTCAAAATATAGAAATATAGAACGTGCAATTAATTGTTCTGATTGATTCGAGCTAATCAAGTTATGAAATGGAATCACTTGTCAAACATGCTACACAAGACATCACCTACTTCAAGTTTCAAGAAGACGACATATCTGCTCATTTTGTTAGAACGAGTTATTCTTGTCTCTTTTTATTCTTCTAAATCATACTTTGAGTCTTTCAAATTATTGATACTCGGCCTAAATTTTTGTTTTATCCATTCTGAACTAAACGATGTGAGATGGGATATTTTGCCATCCCTTCTCTCCTCGTATATAAAAAAAACATACGAACGCACATACATGTGGCCTTGGGTTTAGAAAATTTAAGGAAAAGGGCAACTGCCAAAAAAGAAGAATAAACATGTGCTTAGCAATAAGGTTTATGGGTGAATTTCAAGGACCACGCCCGGATTGAATCAAGGAGACAGGACCACTGACTAATTTGCACTACGATTAAGAGAATGTTTCTTGCATTGGTTACTCAACTAACTTAATTAATTATAATTAATTTATCTCTTAAGGTCTTTAAGAAAACTTAAACAATTAGCTTAACAAATAAATTTTTCAAGTTGAACAGTCGAAAGTAGTCAATACTTTTCAGCCCTATGATATGTGCTATAATTATTAAAGATGAAAAATAGTTTATCTAAAGATTATATTCTAAGTACAAAATACACACTAATAGAGTTTGTATTAGACAGTCTTAATTCAAAGTGGATAATAATCTTTTTCTTCTTCGTTATAATGAAATTTTGCAGTAGCAAGAAGAAGTAGTTCTGACTTGCTTTCGATAATTGGTTTCATATATAGTATTATGACTCTTGGTAGTACGAGATTATATAGGTGTTTAATTAATTCATAAAATGTAGTATTCTAAAATTACAACTATAGTAAATTCTTGTGTTTTTCAGGACCATTAATATCGAATTATTCATAATTGTCACGTCTATGTATAATATTTGTATAAATATGTACGTCTTGTTTAAAGTGATGTGACGAAGATAGACGACGAAACTGGTCCTCATGCCAGACAAAGAAACCAAGACACACCTAGTAATAGCCTTTTCTTAAAATTGACATCTTGTTAGAGGAACTCATTCTTAATTTGTCCCTTAGATTAATGAAAACATTGCAGAAAAGGTTAACTAAGCAATTAAATTAAACAAGCCGGTGGAGGAATAATTGTGTGCCACTTTTGTGTTCTTGCATTGTGGGTGAAATGATGGCAATAATAAATAAAAGATGATACAAAAAAGTGAAAAAATGATCACAGAAATAAGAAATTAATCATGGCTTCATCATGATATGCATCTTGAAGTTTGAGGCATTGATAAAGATTAATGCTTTTCAAAGTTACATCATGATGAGTTAATGATGATTACTATCATTACAAAGATTAGATTTTGGGACAAATTATAAGGTTAACATCAGAGCATGACTTCGACATCATGAAAAAAAAAATCAGAAAATCTTAACTTTTTGACTGGTGGATTGGATTAGGGTTTTTCAGATAGAACTGATTTTGCATGGCAAATGGAGGATTGAATGTGTCCAAAGCAGTATTTGCAACAGTAGGGAAATTGACAGTAGTGTCAATCTTCTGGCCAAATGCTTCAAGTGCTTTAATTTGTGATCTGAGGAACTTGAGATAATTTGCAGCTTCATCAAGCATTGATGCAGTGTCCATTTTGCTACCTCCTGGGACCAGTCTTTGCAAAACCCTAATTCTTTCACTTATCCTTTCCCTTCTTTGTCTTGCAGCAACAGTTTGTGGATCGTTTGATACTCTTACATTCTTTCTTTTGGGCTTCTCGACCACCTCAGCGCCAAAATTCACCGGCCTGAAGGCTGCAGCCCGATAAATCATCTCTTTCATTTGCGCGATAGCTTCTGAATCAGGCTCGTCCATGGAGGATGCAGATGATGTAGGCTGCTGGAAGTTTATGTTTGATGAACCTGAATGGTTATCTGATCTCGGCTTCTTGGATTTCGGGGGATTAGTCCAATAATTTGACTGATGAAAATCTAGATTTTGGTACTGTAGTCCATTTGATATGATCAATTGACTTTCCGAACTGCTTCTCTTGTTGGGATTAGGCTTATTAGCATCTGAAGACCTTGATTGAGTGACATATTCATCGGTTGAAGCTTGTGATACTGTTTTATTGGTGCAATGTTTTAGAGTGGATGCAGATGTTCCGTTTGATTTGATGATGGCGCTTGAATTTGGATTCCATAATTCTTTGCAGTCAGAGAAAAACATAGAAATCCCATCATCTTCAACTGATGTGTCTGTCCGGCTATTGGTTGCTGATAACAAGCAATCAATTGATTCAAGAGAGCACGGGTTTGAAATTCCAGCCTCGATTTCTTGAAGACCACCAAAAACTTGTCCATTTTCGAGGCTGAATTCAGCACTCAGGCAATTTTCTACATTAATAAATGCAGAATTAGGCCTATTAACTTGAGAATAACTCATTTGGCCATTAATGGTGACTCCACAACTTGTCAATTTTGGAGTCATTGTCGATGTATTCCAGTTCGAAGGACCCAACTGCTGAATCATCTCAGTTTTCTGGAGCTGTTGAATTGGACTGAAAATATAGTCTGAAATGTTCATCTTCTCATCATTCCCATATGAGCAACCATTTGATTCGGTAATGATCAAGTTTTCTTGAATTTCCTGTTGCTGATTTCTCCATGAAGAATAAGTATTTGTGAAATCACTCCATCCAAAACTATCCATCTGATTCTTATGCACCAGAAATTAAGGCAATCAAGAAAACTCTTCAAACCTGAAAAACCACAATCTATATGAATTCGAACAACACAAAAATGCAGAATTCTATCTTTATAACCACTCCAATGTTTTAAGATACTGGGAAAAAAATTAATTACTCAAAGGCATACCGATCTGAAATTGGAATCAAGATGCTGCAAGTAAGCTTTGAACTTGAGAATATTGATAAGTTGAGAAAAAAAGCTGAGTTTGTAACCTTCAAATAACAATCCAGTAACAGCTGTAACCACTACTTAATGAGAAACTGCAACCTTCAAGAAAACAGCAATTTGCAGACGTCAATTTAGCTACTAAACTTTCTCCAAAAGCAAAATTCCACGTAACTGAAAAAAAAATAATAATAACTAAAGCTAAGATAAAAGTCCAAAAACCATCTAATATGTAATTAATTAATACAGAAACATTAATCATAGTAGATAGTTACCGATGAAAAGAGCTTTGGACATACCATGAGCTGCTATGGAGGGCTGAAGTTCTTGAAATTCTTTGTGAAATTTGGTGGTTGGAAGACCTGGATAATATGAAGAAAATGAGAAGAGGGGTTTATAAATATATATACTTCGAGAATTCCGCTACATGTACAGAATTTTGCATGCATCTCTCAACCTATCTGTACAAAATATCTATACAAATAGATTAATTGATACTTCAATGCATACAGCAATTAATACTGATAAGTACTTAAATTAGATAAGTAAAAATGAATGAATAAGGTAATACAATATTCTGTTTTTATGTTTTGACAGTTGACAGGAGATGCAAATGGTTTTGAAAAGATAAGGTTTTTGGTCAGTTTGGTGGGGCTGTAAGAAGTGTTTGTTTTTCTGCATATCAAGGGCATGAGACTTCAGAGAAGTCATTTTGAAGATTAAATTATTATAAGTTGGTTTTTCAAAAGAATTAATTAAATATAATCAAATATAAAAAAAAACAAAAGTCTGACCTCCTTTCGGCTACTCAGCCCATTTCATGCGCTCTGTAAAGTTTCAGAAAACTGCAAATTAAGCATTTTTTGATCGTCTACTTTATTAAAAGATTTCTTTTAATCATAATCTTAACTTCTAAATCATAATCGTAATCATTTTTTGTGCTCAAGTACTTAACCTTTTTACTTTTCGCTTTCTAGCCTACTTTTGATGGTAAAAAACACACAAAATAAATTCATTGAGTGGCTAAGTTTCCTTCTGCACGGTAAAAATTTGATATTTATGTCCGTGGACCACGAATTCTCTAATCTTTTTCATACATATCGAGTTCAAATGTGCGAGATATTTACTAGAGTCGAGTTGACACATATTTGTAGCTGTACATGTATTTATGGAAACTATTAGTCGAGATTAAAGATTGAAAAGCTGGATTGATTATAAGTGTGTGTAACATGCATGGAGTAAACAAAACAGAAAATCTCTCAAGATCAGCAGATGTAATTTTTCTTAGGATGAAACATAATACATATGTGTGTACAATGTACGTATAGAAATAGAGGGGGATTTTGGAATTAAAAAGGATGTTGGCAGACAAGAAAATAGAGTCAGAAGGGAAGATTAAGCACTTGCAACTTGCTCCTAGGATTTTGTCTTTCACACCTCAATCCATTATTTCTTAGTTTTTTTTTTCAGATCTCTCTCTCTCTCTGAGTAGTGCATCTGGTTTCTGAGGTTTCTTCACATGCATCCCATCACTACAGCTCAGTGAATGGGTTCCCAGGCTATGCCAATCTGAACCTAAAAAGTTTACTTCCTCTCTATCAAAATAAAAAATAAGTTACTTATTTGAAACTAAGGCAAACAAGATAAGAAATGCTATCAAAATAAGTTACTTTTACTACATAGATTAATTATATTTTTAACTACAAGCTCTTGACATTTTGTTAAGATAATAACCATTTTGATACTTGTACAATATTGAATGGATATGGTAATATATGTAGGCCACAATAAAAAAATAAAATAAAAAAGATAAGAGAAACTAATGAATAAAAGAAAGTACCAAGGATATGATCTGCCCACAAATTTAAAATGAAAATTTGCATAAATAAAGGCTGATTGATGTATGTATGATTACTTGTTTTTCGGTGGTCTATATAAAAATAATCTCCAATGCACATTCAAGTTTATTTTCAAAAAATTAAACTCACATATTAATATATAATTAAATATGCATACAAAATTATACAGTTACACGAGAACCCTTTTGCTCGTGTCAATTGAAGCATGCATGAAGTAGTAAAATCCTCCTATATTTTCCCTATGCGACTGAGTGAATCCTCAACTTGAACCAGAAACCTCACATAAGAAGTAATTTTTATATTAAAAAATCGATACATAAAATTCTTTTTCAAATTCCACATTTTGGATCGACTTTTACTTGATTAACGAACTATGATGCCCTTTACAAGGAAGCATCGATTCTTCAAGAATATTTTGTTGAGTTTCTTATAAATAAATCCGTAGAAACGCTTTGGGCAATTTCCTAAACAATATTGTAAATTTGAATAGTAATTATAAAATAGTAGAATTTGAAGCTTGAATTTAATTGGGTTACACTAGTAGTCGGCCCACAGGCCCACTAAAGAAAGTGGTCCATTCGCATATGAATGTCAAAATCCAATAATAAATGACTCTGTTCATTACCCGCGCTATTCCTGCTAATGGGACGTTGATCGTCGGCTCCACTGTCATCATTCTCCAGTCGGCTCGGCTTAGAAACTCACTAATGGGACCCGCAGCTGACTCCTTCAATTATTAGATCTAGATGGCTTACACGTGAACATAAAGCTCATATCCACACGTGGCCTTGTATCATTGGCCAATCACTCAATCCGATACGGTGAAACCTACACACCAAGAATTGGGACCATCTATCTTGATTAATTCATTTGACATTTTCAATTATTTATGAGATCAAATCCTTTTTAACTGTTACTCTTCCAACTTCCCCTTAAAGAGAGAATATAAGTTTTCAAACTACACATTGCATAATCTTAACAAAAATTTGCTATACAGTCTCCCGGAATTCTGAGGGCCGAGTAGTTGGTAGAATAGGAGTAAGAACTTTGTTAGCTCAAGTCCCTTCCTTGAAGAACTATCGCACTATCAATTGTACTGAGATTATCCTACGCTAGACTTCGGAATTGAAAAAGAAGGATGGTCACAATCTTCCCAATATAATATTGGACCAAATTCATATAGCGGACTAAAAAAAGGAGGAAGTAAATAAAAAAACCTCATTATTCATACTCTTCCCTCCATGAGTCATATATGTATTTGATACAGATAAATTTTACAGTAATAACATTAAACATTTCAAGAACATGAGCTCTTCTTTAGTATGTTTGGGACAACGTCGGCGAGCGAGTTCCACATCGCTAAAATGAGTACTAGACATGCTACAATAATTGGGGACATATTGGGTGTTGTTCTATTTAGACATGTCAATGGGGGCGTGTGTGCTCCACCTAGCAAGTAACTAGACTTGATTCGATCAAGTACAATTGAGTCCAAGATTATAATTCAAGATTAGATACGTCATCCCAAAACATATTTGACTTTAATTGTCTTTGGGGTCCTAAAAGGTCCATGACAAGTCTTTAATCTCCCTCACAATGGGAAAGTAAGGGATGCCACCAGAGAAGAATTTAAAGCAACATTGGACATGAAAGCAATAAAGATCCTTGAATGCAGCAGATCACAGCAAAATTTATGTACAAGTGCATGCACAGTGAATTTGTCAAACAGAATGGGCTACAGTAAAAGGACCCTTAAACCGGCCAAAGAACAGATTGTGGGGACTTGTCTTCTCTGTCTCCTGTCCCTGCCAGGATGCCTAGTCATTTTCGGAACATTTTCTAGAAGCAGCAGTTCACATCCAGTCCAGTATTAATCCCATAATTCCCAACGGCTATGATATTGACCCCTCTTCAAAGTGTAGTGTATTAAGCAGACTAAATAATTCGTTTGTAATAATTAACACTGCTTGGTCGAACTTTGCGAGCCCACACGTGAGCTCGAGGTTCAGGGGGGAGGGGCTGCTTTAAACAAAAAGCTGCATTCAGAGGCAAGAAAGCCCCATAAAGATTGACAAACATGATGGGTAACCCATTTCTAAGCACAGAATGGAACCCGAACACAATTTAGCTGTCAATCTGCCTCTAGCAAAAGTTGGGTTCCCATCATTTTCCACCTCAACGTGGTTTCAGAGGTACTAAGATAAACTTAGTGTACAAACTCCAAAATTAGACTAAATAAGTATCAGTGTTCAATTTCATTAGAATGTAATTAGACTAAATAAGTATCAGTGTTCAATTTCATTAGAATGTGTCAAAGAGCACGAGCTAACTAAAGTGGCACCTAATCGATGCAAAATTGCATTTTAAAGAAATTTCTCTTTGTGCATGTTGAAGAAAGAATAAAGATGATCCAATTCAGGGATGCAGCCACTTCTGGAACCAAAGGTCAGTTGCATAATATCAAACCTGTGATACTGATTTATCTATAATGAATAGTGTTTATTTTATTCAAGAAGACAAATGTAGTTCGTATAAGACATATCCACATGCAGTTGCTCAAGTCATGAGCAGAGGAGATAATTGTGTTCTCTATAGAAGGAAACAAATTTTAGCACCCAAATCACATGTAAATGGTTTCTCTGTAAACAAATTTTATCAAGCAAAAGGCATACATTGAGGTAATAAACATTTATGGTAATATGTGTGCATCTATCGAAATAAACAAGTATGGTGATAAACCACAAAACAGTGCTAGTAATTTCAATATCCTGACACGACCACATGACCTCAGTCCAGCCAGAATAGAAGCTGGCAAAACTGTGTATTTATTTTCCTCCATGCATAAGCATCAGCAATAAAGAGCATCACAGGCTGTAACTGCAACAAGAAAAGATCACTTGATTTTTCATGACCATGACACATAAGCAGAGTTTCACTGCTCTAACAGGCTAGCATCTTTATATAGAGGAATATAGTAATTTCTAGCCATTTTAACAGGTCTGTATTCATGAAATCTTCTAGTATCGCTATAAGTAGCCAAAACCCATAATCCCTATATCATTTGGAAGCTAAAAATACATATCAAATAAGATTAGAATAACCCACTCACTCACAATCAAATGACAAATATCAATTGGAAACTATAAATATGTGTCAAATAAGATTATAATAACCCACTCCGCACTCACTCACAATCAAGATTTATTAAAGCCAAGTTTTTAATTTTAAAAAAAAGGAATATTTCCCAAAAAACAGAAGAAACTCTCTTACAACATAACTGCCATGGTAGGATTGGATGTATTCCCACTTCGAGTATAACATTCTTCAATGAAAATAAACTGTATTGAGTTACAACACAAGCATATCAAAGAGATTCAAATGTTGTTATTGAAGCATCAAATAATTGATTTATACTTTTGCTAGGTTAGTGCTCCAAAAGATCACAAGGTTCTGTACAATTATGGATTCAAGCAGACCTTCATTATGTGCTTCCAACTTCTCCATTTTTTTCCCTAAAGACTTCAAGGTCCAAGCTTCAAGATGATCAGAGAAAATATTGAGCAAAAGAAGAAATTACCTTGACCTGCTCCAACATTTTTATCTAACCAAAAAATAAGCAAGGTAAATTATGGTGGCATACTTACGAATGTCTTAATTTTCAATTTTCATAGGTGGTATATTGATGGCAAATTGAAAAGGCTATGAAAGTTGAATGCTCATTTCAGGAGGAAAAGATAAATATTTATTAAATTAGATTTGATTTCACTTAATCTGTTTCCTAAATTTTCACTTTTTTTAGCTTAGTATTTTCCTCGTTTGATTTCAACTCTATGAGAGGTATTTCAATGTAAAATGCATTTTTTAATATTGAATACAGCATACTGAAATTTCCACCTCTAATTCTTCTCTAGTCTCCTCTCAAATTCTCTTCCTCTGCTTCATCTTCTTCTCTACTCTTCTCCCTTGACTAGATTCTTGGTTTGACATACTGTTCTGCATCATATATATAAGTTGTCAAGTCTTTCCATCATCAAATTTATCTCTACGGAATGTTTATAGCAAAACATGCCAAACTTTATCACTGGCATCGTCCCTGTATAATATTAGCTCCATTTCAGATGCAAAGGCAAATGGTTTATCGTCCTGCTCTAATTCCTTGCCTTTCAACACCCAATTGCATTCAATCAATAAAACCTCTTTGCCACCTCCATAATCCAACTCAATGATGTCTTTCAAAATCCCAAATTAAGCTCTCTTAAGATGACCTCTTATATCAACATCTACAGAACAAGAATATAACACGAGAAATCAAAAAGATGCGTAACTATGTTAACACACACAGGTGGTACTCTAATTTACCTGTAGGAATTGTTAAGAAAAGAGATAAATAATTGAACTTTATTTTATTTTACTTATTGTAGAAGTCACCTCGTTCAGTCTGGAGCTTTTGGATTCCTTTCCAAACACAGGTTTTGGCAATAACATGTGGGTAAATAATAAAAAGGAGTACATGGAGGGGGACATAAAGCCTTATCTCAGGATACACATCAAGAAGCAAAATTCAAACATAGAAGTACTACTTCCACTATTGTTAATGTAACTAATAGAAATTTTACGGAAGTTTAAATCTAACATAGGAATTTGGAGGCGGTCTAAACATACGAGCCAAAAAACTACCTATGAATTTCTGAAGGCAGCAAAACTGTGGAGGGAAGTCTAGGAAACCAATATTCGATTGTAGAATGCGTGATTATACGCTCCACAGATCTCAACAAAATTTTGATTTCGCCCATAAAATAATGAATATTACAAGTCCCACCACAATCTCTGGATACCAACTGGATAACCACAACAGAATCAAGTTCAATCCATAATTTTTGAACTCCGAAGGCAAGCACACGTTTACCCCACTTAAGGATGCTCTTAGCTCCACCCCAACATTAGTGCAATGAGGGTATGGCTCACAGAATGCTCAAATAACCTTTCCATTTGAGTCATGAAGAAGGCCCCAACCAGCCCTATGCCCGGGTTGCCTTTATAACAACACCCTTCCATGTTCAATTTTGTACTCTCCCACCGATGGTTTTTTGCCAATCATTACAAGATAATCTAAGGTATGGTGTTTTCTTTGTTTCAACTTAATTTATCTCATACTCTATGAGTTACGATAAACTTATAATAGTCTTTATTAAAAAGTTAAATCCTAGATTATGCCAGAAAGAGATTTAGTCATGCTGTATATTGATCAAGAATAACTAAACAATCTAGCATGGTTTCTACAAGTAATCATCACCTCAAGTTTCTAGCTCCTCGTAAGTACCAAATACTAGTCAAAAAAGAATTCAGAAGTTAAACCACGTTATGTTGAAAGGCTCTAAACTCTTTTTTCCTAACATTATTGTGCATGCCAAACACTGCATATACTTTACCTTTTAAAGTTTCTTACTCAAGATTGGGTTTGATTTCATGTAAACTGAATCTAAAACAAACCCCTGTTTCAGGGAATTAAAGGAAAAGAAGTGGAAACAAAATTACACTAATTATATATATCCGTTTTGCGATTTTTTTACGATTATTCAAAACAATTTGTTTTTTTCAGCACCAAAATATGGCTGACATGAAACTCAGAATTAGAACCACTAAGGTCCTAAAATTGTACACCATTATCCAACCTTAACAAGGGAAATCTTTTTTATACATACTGCAAGTGCATATATGCATACACGTGCGTATTATAATTTTTTCCAAAACATTATAAAAGCTAAAGTATATTGAATTAGGAGCACGTTTGGCCAGCAGGAAATTAAATCCATCCAATAACAGCTAAATACAAAAGAAATAGCACCTGAATTTCAACATGCAGAAGGTACACTAGAGACACTCACCGAAAATAACCTCAGGTTTCCATAAAAACGTCAACAATTTCGATGAAACTTTCAAATCAAAACAAAAATTCGGATCATTCCTCGACACAAACCCTAACAATTTAGATGAATTATTGACAAAAACCTCAACAAATTGAACATCCAGACTCCAAAATGCCACTCACCGAAAATAACCTCAATAATTTAGGTAAAACTGAATTTGGATATTAAAAAAAAAAAAAAACAAAAAACATAATATTGAATTTGGATAATTTCTCCAACAAAAATCCGAATCTCCCTGAATTCAAATCGCAAAAAAATTTGGACCATTTCTCGATTTGTGCGTGTCATCCTTGCGCAGGGGCCATGCTAATCTTCTCTGTATCGTTCCAATTTTATCGGATGTCCCCGAAGGGAC
>CAIGRB010025639.1:44041-58421 GCA_903798255.1 Fraxinus quadrangulata
CGCGACCGGTGAGAATAGAGAGACGGGAGAGGAGACGAGAGAATGGAAAGAGAGGTGAGAAAAATTGAATTTAGGGTTTGTTGGGTTAGATAGGATGAGGTGTATATAAATTAATTTATATTGTATATAGATATAAAAATAAAAACAAAAAAATACTTTTTATTTAATAATTAAAACCTGATTTATGCAATATGAAACTTGATTTGGGATTTATGAAATTGGTAATCTAATTCCATGTCTAGGTGTAATTTCCTCAAATACATAACTGGCAGGGGCTTTAGCCCAGTGCAGCCTCGGCCCAGAAACAATTTTTGTTGTGAGTTTTTTGAAAAAAAAAAATTATAGCTCGGCCCAAATTTAAAGTTAGCCCAATACTACCCTATTTAATATATAATCACTAGCCCAACTTAAATGGATCAAGTTTAAATCTCAATTCCCAAACCCACCTAATTAAAAAGTAAAAACCCTTGCCACGCACAGATTTCTGGAACTGGAAGCATCTACGGACTCAAGCAGCCGAGCTCCTCTTTGACTCTTTAATCCTTATTATTTCTGGCATTGCGAAATTTTGTGAGGATTTTGGAGTCTCTGTAGTGCTCTTTGAGTTCACTTTGGAAAGGTAATGAATGAAACGAATGGAATTTGATTTGTCAGTTTATGCATGTTTACTTGTTTACTGTATAATTTTGGCATTTCTGTGAGTTTTTATGGATGATGCGAGTATGAAATAAATCATAAAATCATAAATGCTTGTTGCAGATCTAAGGAGTTAGGGGCTTAATATCCTAAATAGTCACTGAACTTTGTCAAATGTTCCTATGAGGTCATCGAACTTCAAAAATATTCTAAATAGTCATTGAACTTTGTAAAAAATTCCTAGGGAATCACTAAACTTCAAAATTTCCCTAAATAATCACTGAACTTTGACAAAACTTCCCTAAATTGTCACTCAACTTTGCAAAAATTTCCTAAAAGGTCACCGAACCATTGATGTATGGGGTTTCAATTTACAAAGTTCCATGACCTCTAAGGAAGTTTTGGCAAAATTCAGTGACTATTTAGGATAGTTTTGAAATTCAGTGACCTTTTAGGAACTTTTTATAAGGTTCAGTGACTACTTAAGGTATTTTTTAAGTTCGGTGACCTCCTAGAAACTTTTGGCGAAGCTCGATGACTATTTAGGGTATTAACTCGGAGTTAGGAGTATAATTTTGACATGTCTACTATTGCAAATTGCAATGATTTTTTTGAATAAAGATAAGGCATTTTTGTTCTATCATCTATGATATAATTATATAAAGTTAAAAGTTCAATTATTTTTGCCAAAGGTTAAAAGTTAAAGCTGCAATTATTGTTTCAGTGGACCAACTTCAGTACAGTTGAAAATGGAACATCGTCAATTTGGTGCCAAGAAAAAGAAAACATTGTTCTCCCTCTTTAAAAAGGTAAATGAATCTACCACAAGTAAACATTCTATTGAAGTTGAAGAGGATATTGCAATTCATCATCCTCCAATTTCGGCTCCTGAAATTGAGCCTCATTTATCTTCACAACCTGATTTGCAACAATCTACTTTGATCGAAAGGGATCCGAGAAAAAGGAAGTACATAGTGAACATCATATTAATTTACAAGATGAGATTAGACGGGCATATCTACAAGCAGGGCCTTATCAACAATTTCTTTTGAATTATCAGAAGTCAATATTGGAAATTAAAATCGTCGATTTCAAAAAAAAATGGTTCAGTTAGTTTCGGTGGTTGGAGTATTCACCTTCAACAGATAAATCATATTGTTTTTACTGTTTTCTGTTTTCGAATGATGGTAATTCATCCAATAGTTCAGCATTGGTCACAGATGGATTTAACAATTGGAAGAGGGTTAACCAAGGAGATAAATGTGCATTTCTTACTCACATGGGTTCAACACCACCATCATTTCATAACATGCGTGCGAGAAGAGCTGAAGATTTAATGGGACTATCAGGACATATTGATAAAGTCATGAATGCTATATCTAGAGAGGAAGTTCTAAAAAATCGACTACGTCTGAAAACAACAATTCTAAGTGTTCAGTGGCTAACACTTCAAGGTTGTGCTTTCAGAGGTCATGATGAATCTTTATGTTCATTGAACCGTGAAAATTTTATTGAACTAGTGAAAGCTTTTGGAAAAATGAATACTAAAATTAGAGAAGTTGCATTGGATAAAGCTCCTCAAAATGCTAAATACACTAGTCCAAATGTTCAGAAAGAAATTTTGCACATTATGGCCAATAGAGTCAGACGATTCATGAGGAGCTTGGAGAAAATTACTTTTGTATTCTTGTCGATGAAACACAAGACGAATCTAAAAGAGAACAAATGGCCATTATCTTGCGATTTGTGAATAGTGATGGTATTATAATAGAACGCTTCTTTGCGATCAAAAGTATTAGTGACACTATATCATTGAATCTCAAAAATGAGATATGCGATGTTCTTGTTCATCACGATCTTCAGGTTTAAAAAATAAGAGGGCAAGGTTATGATGGTGCTAGCAATATGCGTGGTACTTGGAACGGACTTCAAGCGTTATTTCTTAAAGAATGTCCATATGCTCACTACATTCACTGTTTTGCTCACTGACTACAACTGACATTGGTTTCTACAACCAATTATGTGATTTGTATTTGGAAATTCTTTTCTCATTTGGACAATGTTGTTAATATTATTACTTTTTCTCCTAAGCACATTAATGTGTTACAAACTACTCAAAGAAAAGAGCTTGAGGATATGTTGGTTAGTGGAGAACGACAATCTAGAAGTGGGGCCAATCAAATTGGTAACTTGCAAATATAAGCTCTACTCGTTGGAGATCACATTAGGAATCGGTAAAGAGTTTGATAGATATGTACACTGCAACTTGCAAGGTACCTGAGTATCTTACTGTTCATTCTCCAAATGGAAGATCTCGTGCCGAAGTTCATGGTGTTTATGAAACCATTACAAGCTTTGAATTTGTATTTTCCTTGCATTTAATGCATAAAACTTTGGGACTCGGCGACATACTTTGTCAAGCTCTTCAAAAAAGATCTCAAGATTTTCCGACTGCTATCAGATTTGTCTACACCACAAAAGATCTCCTTCAAAAATTTAGAGAAGATGGTTGGAAAGAATTTCTTAATATAGTGAAAACTTTTTGCTCTGCAAATGATGTTGATATACCCGACCTAAACTCCTTTTATAAGATTGGTCGTCCTCGTGAATAAGTTACACTTGATCATCATTACTACTTCAATGTTTTTAATGAAACCATAGATTTCCACCTAATGGAGTTAAATACAAGATTTAATAAGTTATAGATAGAACTTCTCTCTCTCACTGTTGCTTTAGATCCTCGAAATTCTTTTGAATCATTCAACGAGGATGCTATTTACGAACTTGCAGAGAAGTTCTATTCTTGTGATTTTTTACAGCAAGAGCTTCATTCTTTGAGGTTTGAGTTGAGACATTACGAGTATGATGTGATTCGTGATCCTTGACTTTAAGTGTCTTCACTTTCTGAATTATGCAAGCTTTTGGTTGCAAGTAGAATGTCAGAGAATTACATTATTCTCACTAGATTGATTCGTCTTGTACTGACACTACCGGTATCTATGGCGACTACTGAACGAGCTTTTTCGACAATGAAACATGTGAAGATGACAATTCGTAACAGAATGGAGGATGAGTTTCTTGCTGATTGTATGACACTCTACATTAAACGAGAATTTGTCGAGAAAATAGATGTAGATTCTTTTATAGATGAGTTTTACACAATTAAAGCTCGACGGACACAACTTTAATAGGTAATATAGTAATGAAATTTTATGTTATATACTTTGTAAAAATTTGTGCTTATTTTAAATTTCAGCTCCCACCAACATGATTTTCTGAATCCGCCCCCAATAACTAGCATTGAAATTCCATCATTAATGGCTCCCAACAACCTTAAACTCGTCAACGACACCGTAACTATCCTCATGCATGAATATAGACCCAAAAAAACATTTTTCTTATTATTATTCTCTGTAATCTTACTTTCATTACCCATATCTTTTCACTTTATAACTAAAAACAAAACGAAAGAGACGAAGATTCAGAGTCTCTACTGCTGTAGCAAAAACGTTTTCCACTCCAAAAGTACATGATGGTTTGGATATGTAATACAGTACTGGTGCCAAAAAGTAATGAAAAATGGTAAACATGTCAAGATTTTACAGCCTTAAATAGGCATGTCTCAAAGACAGTTTTTCACTCCCCAAAATTGATCAACTGGTGGACGTAACTATTAAGACTTGGGGTCCATCTTAAAATGTTAACTTTATTAAAAGGAGTAACCAAAACTCTTATATGTTGTCTATATTTTTATTTTTATTTGATGTGCAATTTATCCCTTAACATTTTTCCATAAGATGGTGTCTCGTTTAAGAAGACAAATCTTGAAACTCACATGTTCATTTTTTGAGTTTTAATCGGGTTGAATTACTTGTTGGAGTTTAATAAACTCTAATATTATATTAAAATTTGTGGTTTCATCTTAAAAAGTCTACTTTATTAAAAGGAGGCATAGTCAAAATCCTTATATATTGGTCTATATTTTCATTTTTATTTACTATTGAATTTATCCATTAGCTGTAACTGTTGGACATGAGTTATTGAACTTCGTGGATACATATTTAGGATATAACCAGATCTCCATATATAGATCAGATGATAAAAAACGTATTAGTTTCATAACATATCGAGAGTTATATTGTTATAAGGTAATGCCATTTGAATTAAAAAAATGTCGGGGCCACCTATCAAAAATTAGTAAACAAAATATTCATGGATTAGTTAAGCAAAATAATTAAAGTATACATCGATGACATGTTATCAAAAGCCGCCAGCTGAAAGTCACTTAAAGCACTTGGAAGAAGCCTTTAACATATTACGTAATTATAAAAGAAACTTAATCCTTTAAAATATGCTTTTGTAGTCAAATTAGAAAAATTCCTAGGGTTCATGATAAACCGACGTGGCATTGATGTGAATCACAATAAAATTCAAGCTCTAATTAAAAGGCAATCCCCAACAAAACCAAAAGAGTTCCATCTTGATAAAGGATGACAACAACATTTGCCAGTATATTATATAAGCAAAGCTCTACAATGGGCAAAGGTAAGATATCTCGATATGGAAAAACTGTCCATCGCTTTAATTGTAGCATCGCAAAAACTATGATCATACTTTCAAAGCCACAGTATCCAAGTACTAACCAATTTCCCACTTAAGAAAGTAATACAGAAACATGATGCATCAGGAAGACTAATGAAATGGATAGTAAAATTGGAACAATTGAAATAAGTTAGGAAAATTTGTAATCAAAGCACAAGCGTTTACATATTTTATTGTGGAACCATCGAATGTTCTCACTCCCAAGGAAGAGCCTGAACAGGAAATGTGGAACTTATTTATGGATGGATCATCGCGAGACACTAATGCTGGAGCAGGAATAATTTTGACAAGCTCGGAGGGGCACAATTTAAATTGTGCATTAAGGTTTGCATTTAAGACAACAAATAATATAGCAGAATATGAAGCTTTCTTAGCAAACTTACGACTGGCAAAGGAAATGCAGGCTTGAAGAATAAAATTAAAAAGTAATTCGTAGTTACAATAAATCAGGTAAACAATATATTCACAACCAAAGATAAAATGATGGTCTCTTATCTAGCGGAGGTCATGAGCTTGTCACAATATTTCAACAAAATTTAACACACATCCCTAGAGAGGGAAACGGGTATGCAGATGCACTATCAAAATTAGCGAGCACTAAGGATGTAGATTTATTTAAAATCGTAACCGTAGAATTTTTACCTAAACCATCAATTAACTAGAAAGGGAAAAATCTCGTTGATGCAGGAAATTGTATGCTATCTGCAAGATAGAACGCTCCCTGAAGATAAAAAAAAAAAAAAACACAAAAGCTGCGAAGAAGAGCGCTAGATACACATTAGAAGGTGATATCTTATTCATACAAGGGTACGCACTTCCTTTGCTTAGATGAGTAAGTGAGATACATAATGAAGGAAATACATGAGGGCATATGTTGAAATCACGTCAGTGGACATTCCTCGGCACATAAAGCCTTGAAACAAGTGTATTATTGGCCCAGTATGAGAAAGCATGCTATGAGTTTCACCAGAAAATGTGATAAATGTCAGAAATTTGCGTCAATTCCACGACAACCCGTACAAGAGCTCATAACCAGCAGAAGCCCTTGACCATTCACGAAATAGGGTATTGACTTCGTTAAACCATTGCCTAGAGGAAGATCAAGTATGAGATTCATGATCGTAACAGTAGAGTATTTTACTAAATGGAATGAAGCAGGACCCTTTGCAAACATCACTAAAGCCAATATTTGTAAGTTCGTATGGAAAAACATTATCTATCGATTCGAAGTACCGAACTCTATAGTATCGATAATGGCATGTAGTTTCAAGAGAAAAAGTTGAGAGCCGTGTGTGAAGAATTAGAAATCCACATATATTTTTCTACTCATACCCTCAAACTAACGGGGCAAGTAGATGTCGTAAACAAAACACCAAAAAAATCCTAAAAAGGAAGTTGGGCACTACGAAAGGATTATGTGCTGATGAACTGCCACAATTCTATAATCGTATCGTACCACCACTAAAACAATTGAAATCAATTTAAGTTCGGCAAGAAGAATGTGATATGACGAAGAACAAAACGAAAAGACTATAAACGCGAACTTAGACCTTGTAGAGGAAAAGCAAGAGGACTCCCAAATTAAGCTCTTCGTATATCAGAAGGAAATGGAAAGATATTTCAATTCTAAAGTATGCAGAAAAAAATTGAGTGTAGGAAACTTGGTATTAAAGAAAGTTTGTCTTCGACAAAGAAATAAGCTCCAATTTGCTAGCCCAAAATGTGTAGAATAATCGAAGTAATTGGGTCGAGAACATATAAGCTTGCAAATGAAAATGGCAAACCTCCCAGATGCATATATGTGGAAAATGCAAAAAAATATAACAAATTTGTCAGCTTTTAAATCAATATCTGCCAACTTCTGCATTATATGCATCAGCCTCAAAATTATAGTTATTTGGTAATAGCATGGCGAAAGGAAAAATAAGTTAATATCAAAATGTCTTTTGATCATGTAAGTTATAACTAAGAAACTAATGAGAACACATCGAGAAAATGCACTGGAATCAGCAAGGATGATGGAATGTGATTAACAATGCTTAGAATGCTTTTTGAAAGGGGTGCAGAAGGAACTATCCCCCTCTAGAGGAGTAGTAATTGAGAAAAGATCAAAGCACATTTTTTACTATAAAGAAGAAAATAACAACTAGAAGCATTACGAATATATAGGTCCCAAAAATACATCTAAACGATTGAATCCCTACAGACTCAATATCATCCATTGAAAAGTAAAGTAATCTCAACTATCGAGTATGAAGAGGCGTACAAACAAACGGTTCAAAACAAGTGTGTCTTGTCCAATAAGTGCATAAGTCAAAATATTGTTCCATCTAATCACGCTTTAATTACCATTAAGATTAAAAAAAGTTCCATCTAGCCATACATTAACCATCATTAACCACACAAAAACAAATTGGAGATTTTACGAGACTGCAAGTTCGCAATCCAAACGTAAATAATTTATGCTCGAACTTGGGGGGGACTATTTGTTAAATAAGAAAATATAAAGGAATGAAAATACAAGCTCATAACCCTTCCATGCAAAGCCTGAATACACGCGAGGCTAGTAAAATCTTTAGGCAAAAAAGCTCGAAACATAGAAAGATGAATTGTTTTCATAATATTTCACGTCGACAAAAACCGTTATTACATCACACGTGTTTAATATTTAAAGCATGATTCCAAAATTAATGAATGCAGAATACGTCTGCTAATGAATAAAATGTGAATATGACAGAATTAGTTAGGAATCCACCGTTAAATGACCTACACCTATCATTTACTGAAAAGACCCAATCATCTCAATGCCCTTCAAGAAAATATATAAATAGTCCAACCTAGAAGGGAAAAAAAAAATGTAAATTTAAACATCTCCATCCTAAATAGTCATTTTCCCTCTTGCTCTTTGCCGAGCATCAAGTATTGTGAGTTTAGGAGGAGAAAATCCTAATTAAGAAATTTGTTAATTATAATTTTGTGGTCAACGTTCCTAGAAAATGAAACAGACCCAAAAAACTATTTTTACAAAATCAAAATGAACATCATTTTCCGTGAAATATGGACTGAAAAATTCAATGTGCAAATAAGCATTTTCCACAGATTATACATAGATTTGTTCTTCATGGATCCTACATCAAGCTGCAGTTCCTGGAGTTTGTGAAAACCGAGCTGCCACTACCCTCCGGTGGTTCATGGTGGCAGCCCTGAAACCAGATCACTCACATTGAACAGCAACTAAAATACTTTCCGGCATCATAGTAGAAGGAATACTATTTTCATCTCCCATTGAAGGATGCCAAATTGTGGGTTTCAGTGGGAGGAACTATAGCAACGCACATGCCATTAGCTTTCATATCGAGAGCTAAACCGTAAATTCACATGAAAAGTTCAACGAGATTCAGAAGATTAACGGGGAACGAAACGTCATTGGTCTTAATGTAATTTCCAGAAATCAGAGGATACAAGTGTGGGTATAATATTACTCTTAACAGTCAAAATGAAGCTCGTCTCTTGGTTGAAAACTTTCGGTCGCATGATGCCACCTGATTTAGGCCTAATTTGAGATATATGTCCACACCAGTATATCTCATCAAGGTCCCAATTATCAAACTAGATGGAACCCATCACTAGATGTGTAAGGGGAAGTAATGCTGATGCCTGCAATTAGTTTCCTCTCCTTGAAGAATGAGCAGACGAGTCGGATTTTTCAGCTAGATAGTGCTCAAGCATGTCGTCTTCATCATCTGCAAACCCAGACGAAAATTTTATGCATACCGTCTTTGAATTGTTGACTTATAAAAGGAATGAAAAAAAACATGACTAGAATTAAAATCACCTTCCAAGTCATCCTCATCAAAGTCAATGTCTTCCTCATCTTCGTCAGAACCTTCAGCAACTGGTGCTGCACCTTTCTGTTCGAAAAAGAGAAGGGTAATTCGGTCATTTAATTTTCACAATAGTCCATATTCATTTCAATTCTGGCGAAGTCTTAATCAAAATACACTCATCTAATCTTAGATCATGTACATCAATTATCATAAAAAGATTCAGGTGGCAGATTCCTTTGGGAACCAAAAGTATCAGTGTGCGTATCTTGGCATGGCTAAAGGGTCCATAAAAAGCCGTAAAAAACGAGAACGAGAAGCTCGAGAAGCTAAACAGTTTTTCCTCTCTTATATTCTTTGCCCTGATTTTTACAAAAACACTCTTCTACCTCAAAGATAGTGAAAACATTTCAACTTGTTTTCCCTCACTTTACTGGTCCCGTGTTCATGACATAAAAGAATGTGAGAGAGTTCTAATGAGGTTCACCCTCAGTCAATTCTTCTTCTCTCAAAGAAATTTCATGCTTCGTAATTTAACAGATACGTTTTTCTCACAAATGCATTATTTTGACAAGATTGAAGTCAGCAAGAACATGCATTCAAAATTTTTGTTTAGGATTATAGAAGTAAAACACCGAGAAACCCAACTCTCGACCTCTTGACTCAACGGAATGTAATCTAAACTTGGGATTAGGGAGCTTTGTTACCGATGCAGCTCTTCCGCTTTCAAACCACTGTCTGCCACTAAGCTTTTTTTCCTTTGGTGCAGCAAGTGCCGAATCAGGCATTAGCCTGGAAGTTTATGCATAAAGAGTAATTAATAAGAAAACAAGCCAAAGTAAACAGCTGCATGTCTTTCCATTCCACATAATTTAAAATAGTAATCTGGTCCACTCAACTTCAACGTGATCCAATAACTGCATAAACAAGTTGATTCCTCACTTTGATAGAATAAAAAAATTAAAAAAAAAAAATCTCCTGTTTTGAGAATGAGGGGCAACCTTTATGGTCTTAATTGTTTTCGAATCTGTAGACTCACTCATGAATAGGCTAATGCCTCGGGTTGAAATATAAAGATTTTGCTTTATTTTATTCATCACCACAATGTTCACATGTTTCCCAAGGTAGAAAATGAAAAGCTAAGAAAAGAAGTCATCTATTATTAATGAAACTTACTTTGCTCTTTCAAGTGCTAATTCTGCTTCAAATCTCTCTCTCCATGCCGTAAATGTTTCAACAGTGACCGGTTCTCCGTGTGGTATGATTATCTGAAATGACAATAGATACATGAGGTGAAGGCTTGACAATCAAATGATTGAATTCAACTGGCAATCATCACCACATAACTGCACATTGAAGATGCCAATAGACATGCACCATTTAGCCATTAAAGAATGAATGGGAAAAGTCTGATATTGAAATTTCACATATGCCTCTAAAATAATCACTTGTGGTTGTGCCTTAGCCTAATATCTACAGAGATTTTTTATGAGTACAGAGATTTCTAAAAATGAATCTTCAGTGAAATTTGAACACGGTAGCTGATAAGCACATCATAAACTTATTAATGAGGTCAACCTCGGCAGGTTAGACAAGTAGACAAGGATGATGATCAACCCAGAGCATTGAACAAAAACTAACATTTCAGTTACATTCCACACTAGAATGGAACATGACAAGGTTTTGTAGAAAGGGGCAGATAAAATATTGCATGGGTAACTAAAGCTTTCCCCATTAGGTTAACTACCTACACAGTGCATGTTGATTATACTTTTTGCACATTATAAGACATACAAGCCGCAGATCCACATAAGAAGTCAAGGAAAATGAGCATGTATTATTTGTGATAAGGAAAGGACAACTTTCAATATGTGAACCATTATTAATGTCACCAAAACCATGTAGAAAATTGTTTTTTTAACTGAACGGAAGAGATCATAAAACTGAATCAAAGCAATGTATGTTCTGTTAACATTGCGACAAGGGAACATGTGACTTTTGGACATAAGAACGTGTATGTTAAAGTAAACCATACATCATCTTTTACTGCCGAATCTTCTTCAGCATTGTCAGTGCCATCATCCTCAGCAAATTTTTCAGATAGCCACTCCTTAGCCGATGTGACCAATGTGTAAACCATGGCCATACCAAGATTTTCAGATGCCTGCAAAATATGAGCATTTGAGAAACAGAATGAGGTGCACAACTACTTAATGATACAAGATCATGAACATAGGACATACAGTAAAAAATAAGATCAGATCTTTCAAGTGTATCCAAGTATTATGCACTATCAGTCTATACCAACATTGATGCATATCCTTTCAGATATATTCTGAAGAAATCAAGGGGATTCCATATCTAGTCATAAATTCAGAAAAACATGTTCTAAAGACCACCTAGTTCTAATTTTTTTCCCTACTCCATATACTGTAGTATTTCTTTAGGTACACAGGACAGAAACAATCTGTTAACATAAAAATAGAACTCTGGGCAATAGGTTAAAAAGGCTTAATTGGGTACTGAGGCATTTTATCTTTGCGAGGCAAGTAAGCCTCAAGACAAACCAATAAAATATCTAAAATGATATAAAAATACAAAAATATGCTCATAATAAATCATGTTCAAAAATATTTTAAAATAACAATATTAGAAATCTAATTTGCAAACAAATACAAAATATATTAATGAAGTATCAGATAATAATTTCTCAATTTAGTAATCAGGAAACAAAATTATAATAAGATCTATAAGGGAATCCTCAACATCATCCTCAACTTACTATTAGTTTCTTCTCATTCTTTGTTATCATCCTCTACTAACTGTCATGTTTTCTCCTTTCCCCTCTCCTTTTAAATAAATATTGAAAAAAGAAAATAACAACACTCGTAAAGCATTCTAGAATATAAAGAAATAGCCCAAAAAGATTAGATCAGTAACAAAATGTCTTGAAAATGCAAGACAGACAAGCTAGCATTTTCATCTACTTGAGGCTTACGCTAAGTCAAGGCATAAGCCTCACAAACGTGACACGTGGTGTAAGCTTAAAGGCGTTTTAAAAAAGCTTCACATTAATCGGGATTCTAAGTGTAAGCCTCCAATAGTCTTTCTAAACAATGTGTCCAGCCTAAATCTGGACAAACAATGATACGCACTCTATGAAACTGCATCATCTGAAATAGATGCCCACCAAAGTATTCTTACAGGGTTGAAAATCTACCTCTTGTTCGAGCTTTTCCTTCAGAACTTTAAGATCTCCCGATTGGATTCCTTTTAAACTGAAAATGGAGAAAGACAATGGCTTCAAACATATGGGATTTTCAACAGTTTCACACTATAGGCTAACATCTTTTAAAGAACAGGTAAAGCAGGTATCCAAAAGTATCCAAATAGTTAAGGATTCAAGGTATTAATCTATCTAACTTAGGCAGCAAACATGGGATAGCAGTTGAGAATTCCTGTTTAGACCTACACGAATCCTATCATTACAGTTTGACTAAGTGATAACATGCAATTTTGTGGTTAGGGATACGAAGTATAAGACGTATTGCACTTACTAAGAAAAAAATAAACTTATTAGATGAAGGTTATTTATAGAAACAATTTTGTGGTTTCACGAATAAATGGGGGAGAACTTTTAAATTTGGCATTTACAGCAGAATAATAAACAAAATAGGTAAATCTTTGGAAGCATTCTACAATAAATCGGTACTAAATAAGTTCCAAACATGTATGTACAGTTAATCTGCCACATGAAAAAGATAAAACCACTGACCTTTTCACTGCAAGAAGTGGGGGTTCATCGGGATAATTTTCAGCGTGCGAGAAAATCAAGGCTAGCTGAACTGCAAAGAGATTTTGGCAACAGTTGTTAATCTAATGGAAATAGGCACCATATGATATGGAAAATGACAAAAAAGCTCCAAACAACTGAGCACGTTGATTTAAAATAAAAACCTGAAGGATTTGTTGATTCATCAGCTGTGTCATCCTGTTGGGAAATAACAAAAAAATTTGAAAAGAAAGGGCCATGAGTTAAATGTTGATGTAAAATTCAAAATATAATTGATATTCGCTGCAGGATATGATATTCCTCTTAATTCAGTGAAATCATAAATACTGAACACACTGAAGTTCCAGAATATTTAGGAGCAACTTGTTTTCTTTTGGAAATTCTTTCTTTTTAGGGTGGGGTTCATTATTAGACATGATGTGTAAATTTAAATTCTAATCATGTAGGAAGCACTCTATGAAGGGAATCTGAGAATATTACCTGAGGAGACAATGTAATCTGAAAGCATCGATGTGAAGTGCTTAGTCCACTTTCGCTAGAGTGAATTTCTGGTATAATGAATCCACTAAAATTAATTAAATGATGGGATTTAGGTACATTAACAAACATGTATAAAACAACTTATGAGGACCTTTGAAGGTAGTCACACTAACCTTTAAAGTCATCCATAAGAATGGCTTCCAGTGCTTCAATTTCCATCTCCTGCTCCTGCTCATAATCTGTCTCAAAGTTTTCAGGAAAAAGGATAAATACGATTAGATTCAGACATCAGCTAAATAATTGTTAAGAGAGAGTATTATATAATAATCAATTCAAATTAAAAAAAAATGGAGCTTGAAACTGAGATTGGAAAGAATTCCTTCCGAATGAATTTTCAAACTAATCCCAATTTCAAGGACGAACATTTCTCATGCATTCCAACTTAAAGCTCCAAAAACACACACAAGGGCCTTGTATATTTCATACCAGATTATTCCTCCAAAATGGGATTCCAATTTCCAAACCAGCACTCAAAAAGAAAAATATAGATTAAAATATGAATAGTCGCTTCATAGATATTACATGTTTCTATTTCACAAAATTGACACATCCCAGAAGTACAAAAAGAAATAAAAATCCGGATAAATTTATAGCTTCTGAACAATCATCTTCGTACTATTTTTAACGATTTGAATTCATACTAGTATGACAATCGCGTACAAATACAGAGATAAAAAACATTAAAACAATCCAGCAATTCCACAAAAGTTTCCAAAAACTAATGGAATAACTGAAAAGATTCATTTTTTCTACACAGACTGAAAAAGATGAAAAATTGATGAAAAATACCAGTCATGGCTGCTTAATACGCTTGCTCTGTGATTTTTTGTCCTTCTCTTCGTGTAAACAATGCTCGAGGAAAACGGAAAACCTAAAGCGCTCAGTGGAGAGACCCGCTGCAATACCTTCTGTTCGAGTGTACTCACTCGCCAGGATCACGAATGATTGCAAAAGTTCCCTTTTTTTTTTTTTTTTTTTTTTTTTT
>CAIGRB010025653.1:13873-31713 GCA_903798255.1 Fraxinus quadrangulata
TCGGCTCGATGGAACCGAGCCAGAGTCGGGCCCGGCTCGGCTCGGGCTTTTTCCGGACCGAGCCCGAGTCGGCGAGCTTTTTTGCCATCCCTAATGGTGTCTTAGGCTACCGTCTCACTTATCTAGAAGTTGAACCATTTCTAAAATTTACTTATTTAAAATACTTCTTATATTTCATAAAAGATGGTACCCACTTGAATTTGCTAACCAAACCAAGGAAAGAAAGTAGAAATATTCTTTCTACCTTCGATTAGACTTGGACAAAAACTAATTCGAGTAAGTCAAATCAATCAATCCAACTCAAATCAATCGATTTGAATGAATTTTTTTGTTTAATCGGGTTGAGTTCGGATTAGGAAATCAAATTTTAGGTCGGGTCGGATTGGGTTGAGTTTCGAGTTATCTATTAAAATCCAATCAAACTCAACTGAACCCAACCCAATAAATTAAAGAAATATTAAAAAGAAAATTAGTACTTCAAATAAAAAATCTAATGATCAAAATTCTTATGTACCTCACGTCTCTTCTACGGTTCTACCGTGTCTCTTTTGACTCTCATTGCTGCTTGTGCCTCGCTTTCTCGACTCGATTTTTTAACGTAATTTTTGATTAAACACTTGGATTGAGAATGAGATTTTGTATTGAGTTTGGATGATTTAACGTTTTTAGTATTTATGTTGAATTCATTTTATTCAATATGTATAATATGCAGGTATTCAATATGTATTTAGATTGATTTAATATATATTTAATTTGATCATGATATAATTTATTTAACATATTTTACAATATTTATAATTTCTATGGTTATATTGGAATGTAACCCATAGACCATTAATTCAACTTCAATTGACTTAAAACCTTTCAAATCACCATTTTTAATGTAATTGCAATTGGTTCAAATTGAAATGGTGTAAATTTTTTTAAAAATTGTTTAAATTCAACGAAAAAAGTCTCAACCATTGGGCCCATAAAAAAAATTTCTAACTTGAATTGGACTCAAGTCCAAACCAATCAACCCAACCCAAACTAACCCGAGTTTGATCGATTTGGATTGTGTTGGGTTTCAACCGTGAATGAGTTGGTTTCAAGAATTATTGTCAAATCGAACTTCCTGAATTGAGTTTGGATTGAACTCAAAATCAATCCAACTCAACTTACTCCTAGCCCTGTCCTACCTCCAATGTATTCCCCTAAAATAGCTAAATTATACATAAGAACGAGCATTGTCTTTTTTCCAGGTCTAACACTCAAATAGTTCGAAACTGTTCATGGAAAACAAGGTAAAATCCAATACACACACTCCAATAAATCCTAGAAAAATTAAATGTTGAAAATAAAACGAGAAACAAGAATTTCGTATGATTATACTCGAACAAATATACAATAAAATTAAGCCTTTTTTTTAGAGGGATTAAAATCAAATTTTTAATAGATCATGATAAAAATTGATGAAATATATGATTAAAAAATGGTGGGTCTCATAGAATATGTTATTAAATTTTACTTATTTATTTTAACTTAAATTAAAATCAAGATTTTAATCAATACCAAACATGGGCTAAATTTTATCCTCGCTCGTGGAGCCGAACAAAAGATGAAACAATAACAAAGGCGGATTATCTATCGTGCCCTTGCACCTAATATTTTGTGGGTTTCAACTAAAAAGATTAAAACGTTTCCTATTTGTTGTTGCTCGAATTCTTTCAAAGTTGATGTATTGTGCTATTTTCTAAAGTTTTTCGGTTCAAATAGTTGTATATGTCGACTTATGGAACCTGGATATTGAGTTGGCTGGAATTGAGTTTTCGCAGGTGGGGTGCCAATGGAAATTAATTAGGTGGCAAATTTTCAGACAAAATGAAGAAGAAAGATCTTATGTTGCCTATTAGGGTTGTTGGGATGGCCCATTTTTTACCAAAAACTGAGTGGGACTTTTGCATAATTAATTTGGCAGTGAATTAGAACATTACAACTCAATGCAATTTTGGCACAGAAATAAGATACACTAGCAATAACACAAATAATTATTGACTTATTGTGCATGTGTGCGTGAGCTAATACAAACAAAATTTAAAACCTAAAAATAATGTGAAATAGTGACAAATTGCTGAAGATATTTGCAACAATTATCACCACACACCTAACAAGACAATTTGCAAGCAATGTGTGTCACAAGAAACTTTTTATTTGTGTCGGGAATTTGGACCAATTTTTGGATTTGTCGAAGTGGCTTATATTCATGAAATCTAACATCGTCTTCTTTTTTAGACCAGAGTAGTTATAATGTCACTCTATTTTTCTTTTGTTACTTTTTAGTTATTTTAAACATCCTTAATCTTGTCACACTTACGACAACTTTTTCGTCGTATTCCTATCATTAACTCTTCGTTAATTTGCAAATTTATTCCACGATGACAATTTTTGTCTAATAAGTGTTAAGAGGCATATAAAAGCTTATTTGCCCATCATAGTTTTAAATAACCAAAAAAAAAAAAAACCTATACAAAATCATCATTTGGGACAATATATATTAATTAATGAAATGTTGAACAAAGAATACAATGAAAAAAGTTATAGATGAAAGTGCGACAACAAATAAAAGTTGGAGATCTTTAATGCAATTAATATGTGGTGCAGATCTTGTACCAAGGGTTTGGTACACTAAACGCCAACCCAATCAAGTAATATGTGGTTGTAATATAGTGGCCCTTTTCATTAATATTAGAAAAATGAAAGTAGAGAATAATAACATAGTGTCAATGTAAGAACAAGAGTTGTTGGGCAAAAATTTATTCAATATATGAAAATCGTTATAGTCACGCGTTATCTCTAACTGCAAACTTTGAAGTACATCCATAAAAATCTTTAAGGTCACACATTATCTCTCATGCACAAACTTTCATGTACGTTTAGGCCTGGTCACAATTTGTTTTGATTCGGGCAAGTTTCAGAGAGAGAATTGAATCATGCCAAGAATTACTAGATATCTTATAAATTAAGTTGTCGAGTTCAAAACCAAACTTTTCGATTTGGTTCGATTCATACCGTAATAAAATTTTAAAACAACACAATAATAATCTAACAAAGCAGGTTTCATCTTAGTTCTAACAAAATAACAAAAATAGTCCAATTTTTTTTTTTTTTTTCAAAAATAATTGTCTAATAAATATGTAACCAAACAATTATTGACAATTTAAAAAATGGCTAACATAGCCCTACATGTTAACTATCTCACAAATTTGGATCATGGGATTTTATGACCGGTATAAAGTTATATCCATTTTAGTAAACTAATGGTGGTCGGAAAAATTATGAGGTTCGATTCGATTTTTTTATTTGGAACATTCTCGATCTTCAACCTGGAATCAAACCAAACCTTTTGGTTCTTGATTCTAGAATCAAAATAAACATTTCGTTTCTTAGTTCTAATATTCATTTACCAATTTTAGTCCATCAAATTGCTCAGTTTGATTGGATCCGATTTGAAACTTTTGTCCAACCCTCAATACATACTAGGGATTATACAAAAGAAGAGAAGTAATAAAATGAAGATGTCATACAAAGTATGCATACTAAGAGCATTTTCAGGAGATTTTTTATTTATAAAGACATCTTATACAGAATAGAAAGTATCTTTAAATTTAAAGAATAGATTTTTGTATGCACTCAAATACTGCTCTCTCTATTATTTTTTTCCAATAAACATTTATTGACTTCTCATAATCTCTTATTTAACATAATTTTTTTTATATGTTAATGGTCAATTAATTCAAATGTGATTTGAATAATTTAAATTGTGGATTATTGAAATTTGTAAATTATTAAATGCAATCATTGTTAATTAAAAATAGAGGGTCTCTTATAACTTATTTTTAAGCATTCGTTTTCTAGAGTAGATAATATTTTGTATTTAGTGAATCTTTTGGAATTGTTCTGAGAGAGTATAACTCCAAGTTACACGTCGAGAGAGTCCCCATCTCACCAACAAACTGATATGAATATTTAGAAATTCAAATAGGTGGGGGACTAAACAAATTCCCATTTAAGAGTAATTAAGACATGAAAGGGGAAAAAAAATCTAACAATTTTCCCTCTCGAGGGGGAACCCAAACACCTTCAAAGTCCTCAAATGTTGGGCTCAGAGGGAGAGAGAGTCGTCAATTTAGATGTCTTTGTATGGTTTCAATTTTCAAAGTTACAATATATAAGTGATTAAAATAGCAAAAAGGGATACACATAATTCATCGATTCAATTTTATTGAAAAAAAATTTAATTATTATCACTTTTTTTTCCCGAAACAAAGAATTTTTATGTTACACTAATAATTTAAAAAGAATAATGTTATTGATGTTAGAACATCAGTCTATATAATTGCACTTTATAAATTGAATCAAATGAGTTTTTTCGCTTTGCATTTAAATGAATTTATCATTTAATGTCATATAATTTTCACGTAAATTAGTGCTTAACACAAGTGATAATGAATATCGGTACTCTTTAAATAATTATGAGTGATAATGACATTTCCTCTACAATAGATAATTCACACCAAAGAATCATTTTACATCTCCAATTGTTGGAAAAAATATCTTATTTTCTTCAGAATTTGAATTCATCCTGTTGAGTTCAAATCCCGGGCCCAACTGAAAATCGAAGAGTCAAATCATTGAGTCACACTCCACTGTATTGAGGTCTCTGGCCATTATCCCTAGAGGAAAAAGATGAAGGGTCCCGCAAACAAGAAATATGAAAAAAATGGGTCCCACTATTGTCGGGTGGTAACCCGATTGGGTAACATACGGATTGTGACCCGGCTGACCATTAGACATATAAATGTGGGCACACCGTATGTATAGATGGAGCCAATACATGGCTGAGTCACAGTCCTTGGTGGACACGATTGAGCCGAGACAGGCTTGGTTGCTAGCACCATTTTTAGACAGTGGTGGACACTGACTGAGCCAAGTCAGATTGCGGTTTACAATATTTGTGGCATGATCGATAGTCCAATCGAATAGCATTCGCTATAAGACAAATTATTCACGAGCAAAAAAGTGATTCAAAAGTAGCCGTTCGCTTATATGACAAACGACGTACTACTTTTGAATCACTTTTTTGCTCGTGAATAATTTGTCTTATAGCGAATGCTATTCGCTTATATGATAAACGACGTACGTTAAGGTCAAAAAATTTTTCAGTGAATGAATCTATGCAACTAAAATTTCATTGGGAGTAGCTGTCCCAAGTCGTCTCATCTATAAAAAATTATCTCTCAAAAAGGATGTTTTTCTACTGCTGCCGTTACAAGGACTTGTGAGAAATCATCCTCAAAATTAACTTTCACGATAATCCATCTTTCTAGTGGGGTGACTACACACAATGAGTATTTTTTATTTAAAATAACTCTCTTCAAATCCTCTTGTCCATAGTAAGAAGATGTGGCTTCTCTAATAGCACGGTTCCAATAACTCGCGAGGCATCACCCTTAAATTCAACTTATAAAGAGAGATTGGAAGTTGTTACAACATTGACGTCCAAATGAAGATTTAGGATATTGTCACATCCATGATTGCCCCTCTTTAGATCTCTACTTATGATTAATACAAATCATTTTAGTTTGCCATTAAAAGAAAATTATTGATATAATGGGTGGTAGCTTTACGCAGCCTAATGCTATCATTGGCAAGAACTATTGCTCAATGTGCTCTCATATCCAAGTGAATTGGCCTTGTTGTAGTAAATCAAGTTGCAAAAAAATAATAATAAAATAAATTCATGATACTCTTAATTATTTCACCTCTTTCAGCTTGCAATCATAACAATATATTCAAAAGGCATGCTTCAAAGTTGACTGTATGAAAAGGGCCTCCTATCAATTTCCCATACGATGAGTTTGAAAAAAAAAAAAAAAGTAGAAGATATTTGGTGTGAAGTACCTAACTCGATTAGACATAACATCAAGTTGTTTGAGGAACGTCTGACTCTTGCCGAAGCTAATATATCTTGAGTTAATGGATTATCCAACGTTGCAAAATTTGGGTATGCTAGTTTTGTTCACGAATTGGTCAATCTTTGAGCTCGGGAACGTATACTTGAATGAGTTGGTCAACTTGACTCTGTCCTATACAAGGACAAAGAATGTTCGAGTTCATCATCCTTTCGTGATGTGTATGAACACTCTAGGAATGAACCTGGATGTTGCCTAATTATGTGATTGTCAAGAAGGACATAGTCTATCATTTGACAATGGATCAACTACCACTAATATTATGTATTCATACCTTTCAAGCTTGTTGCATTAATATCCAAGATAATGGTAGGTTTCACATGTAATGTCATGCTTAAATGATTCCTACGTTTGTTGATCGATCAATTGGGTCACATAAATTATTTCAGCCTCACAATTTGCAGTCATTGATTTTGTTATAAATATCTTGGAACTAGAGATTGTATAAATGCAGGGATATTACAAAAATCCAATGCAAATATTTACCACACCCAAACAAAAAAAAAAAAAATTCTGTAGAGGAAGAAAAAAATTTATGTTGTTTTACTCAAATCTGGAAAGAATTATGCTATTTCAATAAAAGTTTGGCATAATATATAATTAAAGGATAAAGAAAAAGTTATTAGATTTGACCATATTCCACCTTATAGGTTGTACCCCTTTTAGATAGAGATAAATATGTTAAAATGGTGTCTTTCGACTGTAACTGGTGCAGGTGGACTAAATATTACTAAAGAAGAATGGGAGGAGAAAAATGGTTAGTTTTTATGCACAATTCAATAGAACTCGATGTTGTAAATTGGGGAATGCGTTGACATTCAATCAAAGTCGAAAAATAGTATTTGATCCCTAAAGTTCAAATGAGTATTTTGATCTATTAAAAAAAGTCGAAACAAACAGTGAGTTTCATAATTAATGTTCTTAAAATAACATTATCACAAAGTGCATATTAAGGGTAAAACCTCACATTGCTTGTAGGGGATTCACATGACTTGATTTGGAAATGGTGATTCCACTCGCAAGGGAAAAAAACATATTGATAACCTACTCGCTCTAAGTATATAAACTTGAATCAAACTCAATTACGAGTGCCAACTTTCTTTGTCCTCAATATTCTCTTACGAATACGAAAACAACAATCAATATGTAAAGGCTTCAGCTTTGCCTTTTAATGATGTTGATCTTTTAAAATTGAACTTTAAGACTCAATAGCAGTGTTCTAAAAACTCACCTAGGCTCGAAGCTTGGTCAAAAAGCCTCGTTTCGCCTTTAGACGCTTTTTTTTTTTTTCCAATTCCTACGCAGTTAAATTTTTTCCTTCATTTCTTTTGTCTTCCCTAGACGCGCTTTACTAGTTCTTTTATTTTTTTCCTTTTTTAAAAAAATCTTTATTTGACTTTAACTTTTCATTTAACTTTAATTTTTTTATTTAAAAAAAAAAACTTTTCATTTAACTTTAATTTCAAGTTTTTAAAAAGATTTGATTTGTACAAAAATTAAAAATGACTTTATCTAAATAGTTAATTAAAATTTAAGTTATGGTGCTATTTACATTATATAATTATGATTTTAAAACTCATTTTTTTGTTGTAAACTCTAAAAACATATATGAAGTTCCTATAAATCTATTAAGTAGGAGTTGTTTAGTTGAAATTATGAAAAATATTCTAATTTTTTTATTTTGAAAACTGGAAAATTGTATAATTGATAGGAATTATTAAGTAAATATAGTATTTTATAATTTTAGATATTTGAATTGTATTATTTTGATTTTTAAATGATTTTTAAAATGATTAAAAATTTAAAATAAAATTTAAAATAAGAAAACATTTTTTTACGCTTAAGCCTCGTCTAAGCTCGCTTAAACTCGTAAAACTCAAAGTTTCGTCTTCACACCTATCTACACTTTACGCTTTTTAGAACGGTATCAAGGTCCGAATCATTATAACGTCTTTAAGACGCGATATATAACTTGATAAAATAGTATCCATACTATTCTATTGTCATTAATTTGGGAATTTTTCCAAAAATACATATATTTCTTTGAAATGATAAAAATGAAAAATATTTCCCTCAATTTTATTAAAATAATTCAAGAGATGATGGCGCCTATATTTGGCTCATGTTTATAAATATTCAAAAAAAATTTTATTCATACTTTTCGAAGGATTCAAAAGTACACCACTCATTTCAATTTAAATCGTTTTTGAACGCTTTCCGAACATGAAAATGAGGGTATTGAATGCATGGTCCTCATGAATTAATGCATGAACGATCACATTGTTATTTTGTACAAATATAAGGGCAATTCCGAGGGAACCTTTTTATATAATCTGAACTTGAGGCCAATATCCAAGAATAGTTAAAGCTTATCTTTCAATAGCTACATAATCTTTCACTCTTTTTTTTTTATCTGTGTCTCCAACATTTTTCATTGCTTTTCCACATTCTTTTCACAAAGTAATTATAAACCACAACAATTTATACTGTATGCTTTTCCACTTTAACTTCATATGTGTGTGACTATATATATATATACACACAAATACACACACATTCATATATTTACATGTGTCTTCGTTATCCGGCCTTCGTCAATTGGATCATGAGAACCCTTGCTTACTATTCAGACACTACCGGTTGCTAATGAGGTAAACTCTAGCAACTTTACGTCCAAATTTCACTGCTGAAGATTCATATCATAAGATTTGATCTTTTACTAGTACTTAAGACCGGTTATGATAAGCATAAATGTGCAGAGTACAAAGTTAAGAGTATAAAATGGTGTTTGACTGGTCTAAAGAATGGTGCAGTAAATTTTTGCTGTGGCAATGATGACAGAGAGGGACACAAAATAAGGAAGTGGAGGTCTCTTTTCTCTCATTCCCTGCACGCTTGCAAGAAAAGCTTCAAACCAGAAACTTATCACTCTAGGACTTCACCAAAAACAGTAGTTTGTGAATTCCCTGGGAATGATTAGCAGTTATTTTAGAGTACAAGATAACCTTAAAATTTCAGGTTGTGGTCATATTTTATTGTCTTTCCTAAATTCAGTGACATATTTATGTGTCCATATTTTTTAGGCTATCTTTTTGTGTTCAAGAAAATTCTGTTCTTGTTTACATCTTCTGCTTCAAGTTTTTTCAAAGGTTAGTGGGGTAATTGAGTTTAGGGATATAATTAAAGGAAATGTTGGTGGTGATCGATCTCACTCGGTCGGTATATTTTCACTTGCAGCTGGAGGTGAAACATTTTGAAGATTGTATTGTCCAAAAAAGCGAGAACTTTTACTGTCGAGAAGTTGTGTTTGTCTGAATCTGCCATGTTGCTGTTCCTCTGGTAATTAGCTGAGTTTAAGAAACAAAAAAAAGGTTAAGAAATGAAGTTCATGAAACTTGGATCTAGACCTGATACTTTCTACACTACTGAGGCTGTCAGGTAATTTTCTTGCTTTATTTCTACTTCTTTTCTAGAAACTTTCGTATATGTGATCAAAAAGATGGTGGACACTTTCCCTTTGGTCGAGCATCGACCTGATATTCCTACTCTATATATTAAGAGTTTCTATAGGGGGCGCGTTTTAGTGTGAGGGGCTTCTTCGTTATAGTGAAAACCCGCAGTGACGAATGGACATATCTTCCACATTGGAAGTATATCATTGTAAAGCCACGCGTACTTAGTTCGTTTTTCTAATTGCTTTTTTGTTTATTATTGCTCTTGAAATTAAGAATTAGACCTTTCAACCATACCAGTGGAGACCAAGATTTTGTATTATTGATGCAGGTCTGTGTCATCAGAGGTTACAAGTGATCTAATAGTTCAAGTGAAAGGAAACAGATATTTACTTCACAAGGTAAATTTCTAACTATTTTGTGTGTAATCTGTCAAATTAGAGACAAAATTTATGAATAGAAATTGCAATTCATATGGAAAATATAATTCTTCGTTGTTCAAGAATTTGATTGTCTAAGTTTTTCGATAACACAGTTTCCCCTGCTGTCCAAGTGTTTGCTGCTGCAGAGGTTATGTTCCGAAATCCCCAAAACTTCACAGCATCAAATTGTCCAAATCCCTGATTTTCCAGGAGGGGTTGAGGCTTTTGAATTGTGCGCTAAATTCTGCTATGGCATTACGATCACTCTTAGTGCCTACAACATTGTATCGGTTCGATGTGCAGCAGAATACCTTCAAATGACTGAGGATGTTGAGAAGGGAAATCTAATATACAAACTCGAAGTGTTCTTCAATTCTTGTGTACTTCACGGGTGGAGGGACTCCATTATAACGTTACAGAGCACAAAAGCCTTCAGTGTATGGGCCGAGGATCTTGGAATAACGAAAAGATGCATTGATGCTTTAGCTTTTAAAGTTCTTGCACACCCCTCAAAGGTGAGTTTGTCACGTGGTTACTCGAGAAGGGGTCGAGATGATATATCATGTAATGGATCAGAGAGCCTGATACATAAACCTCATACGAAAGGATGGTGGGCTGAAGATATAGCAGAATTAGGCATAGATCTTTATTGGAGAACAATGATAGCCATCAAATTTGGGGGAAAAGTCCCCGGTAATCTGATTGGTGATGCGTTACGTATTTATGCATCCCGTTGGCTACCAAACCTATCGAAATACATGAACATCGAGAAAGAAATAGAATCTGATCACGAGATGGATTCTACTCAGGTGATAACTTCAAAACATAAGCTGCTATTAGAATCAATTGTTAGCCTATTACCAGCGGAGAAGGGTGCAGTTTCGAGTAGTTTTCTTTTGAAATTATTGAAGGCAGTTAACATAGTAAAAGCTTCTTCCTCTACAAAGATGGAATTGGCAAGAAGAGTTGGAATTCAATTTGAGGATGCTACTGTTAATGATTTGTTGATTCCCTCTTTATCACACACGAGTGACACGATATATGATGTCGATGTAGTCAGGACGATATTAGAGCAGTTCATGTTACGAGGGCAGAGTCCCCCTACGAGTCCTCTGAGAACCCGAAGGAATTTTGAAAGGCTAAGGTCTCGTTCGGCAGAAAATGCTGACTTCAATTTTCAAGAGAGCCGGAGATCATCTTCTGCATCACATAGTTCCAAACTCAAGGTGGCAAAGCTCGTCGATGGATATCTTCAAGAAATAGCCCGAGACGTAAATTTGCCTCTCTCAAAGTTTCTTGCAATTGCAGAAGCAGTTCCAGATTTCGCAAGGCTAGAACACGATGACCTTTACAGCGCTATCAATACATACCTCAAGGTAAACTAACAACACTTCTCTCAATTCTTGAATGACTGAGGGTTTGTTTGGAATAACTTGTGCTACTGCTTTTCGTGGAATAACTTCCCGAGAAGCCACACTAAGTCAGCCTCCTCTACAAGCTCTCTTAACCAAACAAATCACTTTCAGATGATTATTCAAATTGCCAAAATTTGTTTTTTAGTCACAGATGCAACTTTTAACTTTACAAAAGCCTTGTCAAATGGCCAAATATCGATTGAACATATAATGTTTTATTTGCACTTTCTTATCTAAAATTTATCCCGCTTTGAGTATGTACAGTAATGTGAAATCAACGATGGTGGTGCAGGGACATCCCGAACTCAACAAGAGTGAAAGAAAGCGATTATGTCGAATATTAGACTGCAAAAGGTTATCTGTGGAAGTTTGCATGCATGCTGCACAAAATGAGATGCTCCCTCTGAGGGTAGTAGTGCAAGTTCTTTTCTGTGAGCAAGCACGAGCTGCGACTGCTGGTGGCCACATAACCGAGCTTCCAAGCAATATCAAAGCACTTTTATCGGCTCATAACAATCCGGGAAAGCCTACAGCATCATTTAGTACTAATGCAACAACGGCAGCAGAAGAACAATTGAGTGTTTCGGGACTCAAATCACCAAAATCCAAGGTCTCGACCACCCTAAAACCAAAGTTGGGAGAAAACAAGGACTTTGATGAAAATGGAGACGAAAAATCTTCAAAGGCCAATACTTTGTGTACGCTTCCCAACAGACCTAAAAGTATGTTCAGTAGGCTATGTTCTATTAACAGAAGTTACAGAACTCCAAGTCACTAGAACTGAGAAAGTTTGTTTAGTTTCTGTTTTAAGAGGAAAAATTATCCTCTGGAATTACTTTTTTCCTTATCTAATTCTTGCAAAGCTCTTTGTAATCTTTTAGGATAGACTGATCCTCTGTGAATTATTTGTGTAACCTATGTTAATAAAAACACGGAAAATAAAACTTTTTGTTGACTCTAAAAAATGTATCAATAATATTGCCAACAGATCCTAAGGCCCCTCATATCCACACAAGATTGGT
Organism: Fraxinus quadrangulata; assembly: GCA_903798255.1. Classification (NCBI taxonomy): domain Eukaryota; kingdom Viridiplantae; phylum Streptophyta; class Magnoliopsida; order Lamiales; family Oleaceae; genus Fraxinus; species Fraxinus quadrangulata. The sequence goes on from CAIGRB010025653.1 coordinate 26,196, forward strand.
TCTGCACATTTGGACAAATCGTTAGTCACACGTGGCCTTCTCCTAAAGGGGTGGAGTTAGTTACGCGCACTCCGATGGTCAAGTCAATTGGAGAATTAATTATATGAATGTGGGAGAGCTTTAAACGTGAGCATCCAATATAAAAAAAGGGGTCAGCTTTGGGGAGATATGAGTAGAAAGTATGACAACAAGATTATAGCTTTGAGAGTCTAAACTTGAATTATATTTGGACAGCACTAAGTGTGAGCTTTTATACTTGGACAAGACGAATAAAGACTGTTGGCTGTCAATGTCCGTGGCTTCATCCAAATAATTGACCTTTCTTATCATAGACGTCAATTGATCACAACCTTAAATGCTAATACCACTTTTCTATCCCTAAAGCCTAGCCTGTAGCGTTGGACTTGATCAAATAAGTTGGCGGCGGCGATGGTGGCAATGAGTTGTCTTGTTAATCTCATAAAACAAAATTTGTTTAAACCTTCCTCACCACCTCGTCTTGGGCCGGCTCTTCCTGTGGGGTCCGAGTATAATGGGATCGTCCATGCTTAAGGGTCGGTCCAGCATGGCCTCACTTTAGTGTACAGGGAGTAGGACCGTCGAACTCTTTGTCACGTATGATGGTTAAGACGATGTGGGAGTCCTCATGTAGAAAGGCGTCACACTTTTTACACAAAAATTTCTTGGACGAACTTCTCTTCGTGCAAACTAAATGCAGGAGGAAAAGTGTACTGTCAACGAATTCTCTATCGTTTGTACAAATGTATTCTTTACATACCGAACACTGAGGCACCTTTTATAGACTTAAAATAGCTTGTTGATTATTGAACAATATTACTCTAATAGACGCGGTAAAAGAAGCTAATAAACAAGAAAAAATATAGGAACTTTCATTGTGATATATTGATAAAGCTTGCCTTAAACATTATATCAATCAAAGGGCTCAAATGGGTGGAGCAGAAGATTCATATAAGGTCTTCAATTTACAAACTGAACATAATATTTGTAGCAGAATAGCAAACACAATATACATAACATCGGGTCTTAATCATTTAGAGTGTTTTGGACATAATATTGAACAGTATAACAGACGAGATTTGAACTTATTTTTCTATGTAAAATTGTCTAATAGAGTTCAACCCACCTTATGGAACATGCTCAGCCTCCACTGTACTACTTTTCCTGTGCATTTCAGTAGTTGGATTAGCTTGGGATTGTGAATCCCGGAGGGCTGTTGAGTCGATGCTTTTATTTCGTTGGAGGCTTGGAGCGCGATGAAGCCTGCAACGGAACGAACCTGCATGAGTGGTCGGAGAGCATAGACAATTGTTCTTTGTCATACTTCCTTGCCTCGCTAGGCCTCCTGTATTCACGGTCGACCCTGATGTTGGGGAGACAACCTCGGCGTACGAGGTAATTTCGACCTTCAAATCTTTGTTGACTGTAGTTTCTGTCTCCATTCTGTCCTGAAATTATTAAACATTAGCATTAGGGATTAAGCTCGAATCCCTAACTCTGTGAGCAACCTAAACGAAAAAAGAAATCAGAAAACGATAAAATATTTATAATGGTTCATCCTCGATGAATAGCTACATAGACTGACCGAGATAGATTTTACTAAAAATTGAGAAGAAATTTACAATAGAGATATCACAAGTTACCCTCAGATCCCTATTTTTAGCAATAAAAAAATCGCAGTTGAAGATAAATGATTAAGGCTCCACACAATCCAAAATATATTCTCGATTGAGTAGATAATGCAAAGAATTTAGAGTAGTATCCTTCGTGTTTGGCTGCGTTCGGACACAAAACATAGGGATTGACGTGAGATAAAATTGCACATTTTCCAAGAAATAATATTATCGAAAAAATCTTGGATTGTTACCTTTAGAAGGGGGTCTGCAACTTCTACGAACCACAAGAACTTTTCTCGTAGAATCTGCCTTATCTTTAAATAAAAGATAAGAAAAAGTGATGGTCACCACTTTAAATTGAATCAAGACAGAAATTTTGACGAAATAAATCTCAAAATAAAAGTTTTGCTGTTTAAATCACGGGCATGATAATCTACTCCATTAACGTCCCACCAGTATCCATCACTTTATGTAATATTTCTGGTGATATCCAAAATCAGTAGGAATCTCATTAATCACCATGTTTGACCATTTCTTTTAAAATTTATTTTCAACCACATATTCTCATATAAAATAATATTACACGTAAATCGAATTTTTTTAAAATTTTTTAACTGCACAATCACATAATCTTATATAAAATAATATTACACGTAAATCGATTTTTTTTTAAATTTTTAACCATATAATTTTCAATAAAATATTATTCAAAAATGTATTTTTTTATACAAACAAGAGTTATATTTTGATTTGCTTTTCCTGTCAAATCATGAGAAAAAACAAGGCAATATACACACTTTTTGAAGGGGTCCCCCGATTGCTCGTGGAAGACTTGATGATATGAAAGTTGCAATCACCTTTTTCCGGAATTTATAGCCGACACTTGCTATTTACAAGTTATGCGTTTGAAGTCCAACCCCTTACACTCTCATGCTCAAACGTACTCCTTATCATTCTCGCCTGTATTGGAGAATCGAATACGAACCTTTAGGTACCGAGCTAGATACCAAATGAGGTAGAAGAATTCTTTCCGCAAAACTTATAACTCATTGGAGATGCATAATCTTGACTTATACTGTCCATTCGGCTCGGAAATCCACATCAAGCACTATTTGAAAGGGGTCAACGAATCATGCTATGTTACTAATTAGGTTAACAAACTTAATTTACAAGTTATGCGTTGATAACATTTAGACCAATCATTTCAAAAATAATTTTTTAAATCAATGGAAATCAATTAGTTAGATCTTGTAATCACATAGGGTGTGTTTGTCTTTCATTATTGGGAAAAAATTTGAGTAATGAATAGTATTTTTTAGAAAATGTGTGATTGAAATTTAAAGTAATTTTATTGATTTATGTGTATAATATTTTATTGGATGAATGTATAGTAGAGAATTTTACTGTAGCAAACAATTTTTTTAGATTAATGGTAAACAAACAAAGGCTTAGTTTGTAAACAAAGCTTGTACAACTAGATTAATTCAGATTGAACTTCCTTGCGCAATGAATAATGCTATTTATCTCCATCTGCATAATGTGACACATTATAAGGTATGAAATGATATATCCAATAAATTTTTGGATATGTAACTCAATCTTATCATCTAATGTTATATATCATGATGATCATCTCTGGTGTGATTAAATAGACTAGTGATACATAACATATGTGGTGTTTGATATTTTTTAGTGTTATGTCCAATTAAAAGGGTTTCAAAATTTAAATGGATACGTCATCATATGACATTATAATGTCATGTAAACTGATGTTAAGCATCACTTGTTCTACATAGTATTATTTGGATATATAGCATTATTTTGTTCAAAACCATATCAAGAAGAGGTCATGGGTTCAAGTTTGCCGACAGCCCTTTTAACAAACCAAAATGTTCAGATTTTGATGAAAAATTGATTACGATCTTCACGTGAGGTACGTGCCAAGGTATGAGCCTCTCCAAAGTATTCAATTTGCAAAGAATCAACGTCACATTCACATCAATGGAGAGGATAAGGTGTAGGCCTGGTAAGTTGTAACCATATTAACAGGATATTGAACCCCTAGGAGTGGGCCGTGGCAGCTCCGCCGTAACAATTGGAGGCGCCCACCCCGGAGGTTTCTTGACATTTGCAATTTGTCATAAGTGAAACTGATCAGCCCATTGCGGCCCTTAGGAGATTGTCCTTTTTTGTATGCTTGTGAGGTAGCACCAATTTTTAATATTTTTTGCCAATCTGTTGAACAACACCACCAAAAAATAAAAATATTAAATAAAAATTGCAGTCACAGTCCCAAACATTTCATTTTATCGTAGATTTTTCAAAAATTTTCATTTGTACCACTCATAGTTCTAAAATTTTCATTTCATTGCAACAAAAGGACAAATAAATGGATTTCATCAATTTGACTGTTTGTTGACCTAAAAATTAAAAGTTCGACATCTTTTGACCATGAAGGGCAAAATGGTCTCTTCCAATTTTTCAACTTCAAAAAATAAAAATAAATATTTTTGACTGGCTAGTTCAAACATGAACAATGCAAAATGTATGCTCAAAATTTGACATTATTTTTTACATTCTAATATTTTCAAAAAAATTGTTGTAGGAAAGTGTGTGATTCTTTTAAAACTATCTAATGTGATGTCACTATTTGGTACGAGGTAAAGAATGATATATATAAAAGAGTGTACATGTAACATGATTGTTCAAACATACCAACGGCACAGTCCACGTTGATCTCTACCCACCAGCTACTCATTAACGAGCTCTTCTCTCAAGTACTACTCGATAATTCGGAACGTCTCGAATACGTGGGATGTAGCAGAAACATTGTGTAGTGCCCAAGAAGAGAGTTGTTTTATAGTTGCAATTAGGGTTTGTGATTGATCTGTTTGAGGAATTTGTTGCATGTTATTGTGCTTACGAAGGTTGCAAAGAAATGGAGGAGAGTGAGATGAGATATTTGTACTTTGATCAGTTGTTTTGTAAATTTGAGATGAAATCTGGGATTCCAAATCACTAAGCCTAAGCATGTGATGGTAATATTTGGTTCTTGAATGCATTACATTTTGATTTTGCAGTTTCTTTACTGTTAATCATAGAGGGCAATGATTATATGGAATGACAAGGTTATTGTATTTGTGCATCATTCACCTGGAAAGCCCATAACCAGCAATGGCGTGGATGGGTGGGTCGATGAGAATGTGTGGAAGAATAAGAGGAGATGACAAAGGATTTTGGGGTTTAAAATTGCTCAGACTCAAAGAAAATCATTTTCAGAGGTGCGTGCAGTGGTTTGCGGCAGGTGGTGGCAGTGGCAAGTGGGTGAGTGCTGGTGACGATTTTCAAAGTGGGTTTGGGGGGTGGGAGTGGTGGTGAGTTAAGAGTTGCCATTTTCCCCACAAACACGCACACAGTGATAGATTTTAATTCAACAATTTAGGGATTAGAGATTCATTAAGTAAATCATTTTAAACCCTAATCAAGATTCGTACTCCATGTTGAAACTAGAGAAACTAATAAAATAAGGGAAGCATAAACATACCTTGATCCATATTGTTTGATTATCGGCCTGAATGAGTCATAATCTTCCACAGCCAAATTTCTTTAGTGTCCAATTGGTTTCCCTCTGAGATGGATGCAGTAGAGAATACATGAACGGATTTTTGATTTGGCTTGGGGACCATAACCATATAAAATTTCTTTATGTATTAGTCAATTAGGTTTCCATCAACCCTAATTGGACTAAAGTCCGGTCTCTACACATTGCAAAGCCCATACCATTTAGATGTTTCTAGGGCCCAATAGTTACCAATAGTTAGATCACTTGTCCGGCCCATTAATTCAGATAGCCCAATATAATTGTAATTAACTATGTAGCCCAC
>CAIGRB010025653.1:44106-56980 GCA_903798255.1 Fraxinus quadrangulata
AAAAAAAATCCAAAAAAATGTATCTTGAAACTGCTTATAAGTTAAAACTGATTGGGTGACAAGTGACTTAAGGGCCACTTTTTTATGTTTCTGATTATAATCTGTTCAAAAGTTGTTTATTTTTTGGTTTTCTATTTTTGGAATCCCAAAGAAAAGGTTTTATGGGTTGGCTGATGGAATTAATGCTTTTTCCAGTTTTGTTTTTGGGCTTAATTAATTATTGATTAAGAAATAAGAAAATTAGAGAAATCATGCTTTTAAGTTTCCATTATGAAAAAATAGATAACTTATTTTGTTCAGAGAAATCTTGTATTTTTATTATTTGTTTTTATTTTGCCCCGAATCTCATTAATTGTGATTATATATATCTGATTTTTACTTTTTAAAATTCAAATTACACGAAACAGGATTAACTTACCCTTTTAATATTATTTGAAGATAAACGAATGTTACTTTTATCGTTTTCATCCTTATTTTGTGCGTCGAAAACACCACAATTACCATCATCACAATTGTCAGTAGAAAACAAAGTTTCATTATGGGTTACACATCACTCAACATAGGGCACACATTGTAGAAAAAAAAACATCACAGAAGCCACGCACATGAACCATGAAGGTCACAATTGCTGAATTATATTTTTGTCACACATATTATACGTAGGTGAACTACAGAGGTCACTATTGTTGTATTTCACAATTTAAGCTACAATACTGCATGTCACATAAGAATCACAAATAACCACGAATTTTTGCATGTCATACTAAAAGTGGAATTCCAAACGCCTTCCCTCTATTACAATCACATGCTGATTGCTGATTATCGACGGAAAATATGCGGTTTCGTATTGTGACGTGTAGAATGGTGGTTGTGATCGGATAACATGTGAAAATTTTATGAATCCATGGAAGCACGATTTACTTTTCCTCATTTTTAGAGCGTTAAAATGGACACGGTAAATGCTTTTCTAGGGAAGGAATATGAGGAGAAAAAAATTAATTATCATTTAATAACAATCAATTATTGTCACGTTCTTATCTTATATAAATCACTTATTATCTATTTTCATAAAAAAAAAAAAAAATCTTGAATTATGACCTGAATTTTGAATATTTTCTCAAACTTCAATATTTTTTAAAAAATGTAATCTTGAAAGGATGATAGTTACAATTTTTCCCTGAAAAACTAATACATGCTTCTAAAGCACATAAATGATACGGGACTTGGGTTTTAATGTGATTCTCCAAACAAAATAAAATCTAATGAAGCACGTGCATGGAAAGAAAAAAAAAGGACCATTTTAATTCTTTTACATAAATAAAAGGACCATTTTAATTCTTTTACATACTTTTTTTTAAAAAAAAAACTTACTCGCCCATAAGAAAGACGGGGCCTAATACAGTAAAATATGTAAAAGTAGACCAGGAAAGAACGTGTCTTTATTCAAAATTTCAAACCAATAATTTATGAAAAATGAGTCTCGTACAAATGAGCCATGTGACAAGAGAACCAGATTTTCCTTCAGGGATTTTTTCTTGGTAAAATTGTAGTCACGGTACTAAATTTTTTCACTTTTATACAAATTTGGCCCAACCATTTAATTTATAGTACTCACGGTACCAAACATTTCAAAAACTCGCATCTGGAGTTCAAATAGATGAAAAATGTTAGTTTGACCGTTAGTTGACAAAAAAAAAATATTTGACCAAATATTAACCAATTTTTAAAGGGTAAAAATGTAACTTTATATCTTACATACCCACCTACCCAGCCACCCAAAATCAAAAACCACCTAAACCCCATCCTCCCGTATTTGATTGAAACTCGACAAAGGAATTCCTATTACGAGGAACACAATCACCAGCTGCATATTTAAACAACTTCTGAATATCCTCCCAATCATTTCTACCAAGTTCCGATTCACTTCTCACTATCCAAACAGTTAAATTCATTCCAAATCAATCACTTTGGCCAACAGATGCTAACAGGAATTTTTCAATTTTCTTCTTTTGCCCTCTCAGCCATTCTTCTAGTATGCTAATCAAATAAATAACATGAAAATATAAATAAATTAGGGCTTTATTACTTCGAGAAAAAAATGTGCATTGAGGAGGGGGGAAAACAACTACTACAGATGTCGAAGGAGATTGCGGTGGCTGGGGCGGAAGGAGATAAGGGAATGGGAGAGTGACGATTGATGAGAGTAAAACGGCGAAATTACGACGGCAAATTGGGTGGTTGTGTTCGAGGGAGAAGCAGCGGTGCGATTGTGGGTAATGGTGGTAAATTCGAGGGTTTTGGCAAAAAGTTGACGGCGGAGTTAAAGGCGATAACGGCAGCGATGGGTGGCGACATGATGGATGAGTGGAGTTGGGTTTCAATTGTAGGAGTTTTGTGGTTTTGGTGGTTTTTCATTTAGCAAATTTGGCCATTTAGCATGATTGGATAATTTATTTGATGAAATGGTCTTTGATCAATAATTAAAAATAAATAAAATAAAGCACAATATTTTAGTTAGAAAAATGACGAAATTCTTCTTCAATTATTAACTCAATAACCCTCAATTTTTCTCATTTCATCATGTCATTTCTCCTCCAAATTCACTGTAAAACCTTAGTTTCTAGTTTTTTGAAAATAACTTTTTATTCCCTTTTTTATCTTCTTCAATTTTATGTCCTCAAAATCACAACGCCCATGTTATTCTATCCGGTCATCGTTCTTGATTTTCTAAAATTATTTTCTTTATTATATTCTTCACTTATTTTGGGCATCTTTTAAGTATTTGAATAAGAGTTTAATTAGCATAGCATCTACATTGAAAAATCACTTTACATTTGAAGAAAGAAGAAAAACAATTTTAGAAAGGGAAAAGCCATTTGTACAATATGGTACATTGTAAGGGGGCTGTCAAACTTGCGAAACCCTTTTAGAAATTTCATGTAGATTGTACTTTTATTATTGAATATAGTATTAAATAATATTTAGTTGGTGCTGCTTTCGTATTTAGTATGTTTTTTGTGTTGTCTGCAACCATTATATGATAATTACACTCCAATTGCTATCTGAAATGTAGAACACAACTTCAGTCGTTATCTGGTACGTAAAATTGCATTACAGTCGTTATCTATTGTATTTTGATTTTTTCAACGAAATGACTTCTAATAATAGACTCACTAACATATATAACACAGAAAGATTGACTATGTCACAAAAAACGATTGAAATTGTATAGCTTTTGTATTATTGAGATAGGGAAAGTACAAATCGTCCTAATCATATGTCGATTAAGTTAGTAACATATTTCTCAACTTTTGTACATGTTATGTGCATATTACAATATAAATAAGTTCCACTTATTATTTTTTAAGATACAAATGGGTCTTGACTGCTTCTACTAGTGTCTATATATGTAACAGTACTAGTGTCGTTTTCATGTCCAGTAACAACACTTGTGTCGTTCCAAAATTTTAACCTGTATTTTGTTTTTTAATAAAACAACCTCTTATAATGCACTTCCTAACTATGTAATATAGAAAGTTTGACAAAATCATAAATAATGTAAATGAGTTCCACTTATTGGTTCTCAGGGAATGAATAAGACGCAACTACTTATATTCGTGTTTACACACATAACGGCACAAGGACCGTTTTCATCTCAGTAATGAAACTTGTGCCATTCTTTTGATTTTCCTACATTTTTATTTTTTTAATACAAAGACATCCAACAACCGACCCCCTAACATATGTAAAATATAAATGTTGACCATGTAACAAAAAGATAGAAATGACATATTATATGCAATTCTACAACGGACCCCCAACATATTTTTCTTGTGATTATTTTATAGATTAGATTGTGCTTCACAGTGAAAACGTTTATGAAAATGACACGTGTTGTTATATTTGTAAATATAAATGTCCATGAGAATGAACATGTGCCATTAATCATATGAAAACGTCTATGAGAATGGAACAGTCGCAGCCTATACGTAGCCCTTGAATGATATAGGAGAAATATATGAGAATGACTTGTACTTTCACCAACTTGATATTATAAAATTTCTATCATTTCAATCATTCTTTGTCACATGAATAACATTTCTTGTACATAATTTTTCAAAAAAGAAGAGAAATCAACAGAACGGCAAATGTGTCATTATCAAGCAGAAAATAGTCATTGTATCATTCTGTTTATAAACACGATTATAAGCAGTCACGCCCCATCCATGACCCGAGAAACAATAAGTTAATTTCATTTAAGTTGTAAGATGAATATTATATTTACAAAAAGTTGAGAAATATGCTCATTACTTATATTCTAATGAAAACAATAGAACCATTTCTACTTTCATCAACTCTATCATACAATTTATGACATTCCAACCGCTCTTTGTCACATGATCAACATTTCTACTTTACGTATTATAGATGTCCAATACTTGAAGTCGTTGCATTGGAAATAAATCAAAATATAGAAGAAATAAAAAAAAAACGACACAAGTGACTGAAAAGAAAACGGTACTTGTATCGTTCTATTTTTAAACATGATTGTAAGTAATCACGCCACATCCGTGCCCCAGGAAACAGTAAGTTGAATTCATTTAAGTTGTAAGATGAACATAATATATACAAAAGTTGACAGATATACTCATTACTTATATTCTAATGAAAATAATAGAACCGTTTGTTATTTCATCAACTCTATATCATATAATCTATGTCATTTCAATAGTTCTTTATCACGTGATCAACATTTTTGTTTTACGTACGTTAGGGGTCCAATTTGGAGACAAATCAAAATATAGAAGAAACCAACATAATGATACAAGTGACGTTATTAAGAAGAAAACGGCCCTTATGTCATTTTGTTTATAAACACGATTTTAAGCAATCATGTTCCATCCGTGCCCCCGAGAAACAATAAATTTAACACATTTGAGTTATAAGATGGACATGACTTTTAGAAAAATTGAGAGATATACTTATTACTTATATTTTAATAAAATAATAGAATCACATGTACCTTCATCAACTCTATATTATATAATATGTCTTTTCAACCGTTCTTTGTCACGTGATCTACCTTTCTGTCTTATATACGTCAAAGGTCCAAAGTTAGAGGTCGTTGCGTTTGAAACAAATTAAAATATTAAAGAAATCAACAGAGCGATATAAGTGACGTTACTAAGAAGAAAATAGCTCGTGTAGTTCTGTTTTAAAGCACGATCATAAGTAGTCACCCCATCCGTGCCTCAAAAAAACAATAAATTGAACTCATTTAAGTTATAAAATGGAACTGAAATTTACAAAAGTTGAGAGATATGCTCATTATTTATATTTTAATAAAAATAATTGAAACACTTGTGCATTCATCAACTTTATATTATATAATCTATGTCAATTCAACCGTTCATTATCATGTGATTAACCTTTATGTCTTACGTACATTAGGATTCAATGCTTGAGGTCGTTGCGTTGAAAATAAATTAAAATATAGAAGAAATCAACAGAACGATACAAGTAACGTTACTGAAAAGAAAACGGCTCTTGTATCGTTCTATTTTTTAACACGATTATAAATAATGTCTCATCCGTGCCCTAAGAAACAATAAGTTAAAACTCATTTGAATTATCTATAACAGAAAATGGTTATACTATTCTTTTTGAATATAATGATTGCAATGTTGTTCTATACTGCAGATAACGGCTAGAATGTTGTTATCATCTAATAGTTGATAAAGCACAAAAATACAATAAATACGAAAACTAATAAATTCTAAAATGTTATTCCATATTATATTCAATAATAAAAGTACACTGCATGAAATTTGTAAAAAATATATTTTTTTCTTTTTTCAAATGCAATTGAAATTTCAATGTAAATAATATGGTAACCAAACTATTGTTCAAATGTCCAAAAGATACCCAAAATAGGTGAAAGATATAATAAAGAAGTTATTTTATGGTAGAAATCATGAAAGCTAATATAAAAGAAAACGATTAGATGTGATTTTGGGGCCCTAAAATTGAATTGAAAATTGAATTGAATTGATAAGGGTATTAATGTCTTTTCCAATAATGGAGATATTTATGATATTTGATATTATTTTATAATCACGGGCCATTTGACCAAGAATATTATTTAACCGAATACATGGTTTGACTATGTTATTTAACCAATTCTTCCTTTTGATTTTTGGTTTTGGGAGGGGTGGGGGGTGTGAGAAGAAAATAAACAATATTTTCATTTTTTATGTTTTTGATTTAATTCTTTAATTTTAATTTTTTTCATATGATACATCTTTGTCCAATATTTGGTCAAGACTTTTGATTTTTGATCAACTAATGATGAAACTAACAATTTTCATCCATTTGAACTCAAGATGCAAGTTTTTGAAATATTTGATACCGCGAATAGTACAAATTAATGGTTTATATCAAATCTACATAAAAATAAAATGTTTGATAATATGACTACAATTCTCCCCTTTTTCTTTTTGCCTTTTTTTTTTTTTTTCCTTTCTTTTTCTTTTTTGTGTGCGCGTGCGGTGGGGTTGGGGGATGTAAAATAAACTATTTAATAAGGTATTTACTTCAACAAGAAAAATCTATAGCACAAAAGGACTTCATGACCCAACGGATAAGGCACTGGTCTACGGAACCTGAGATTGTGGGTGCGTTCCCCAGTGGACTCATCATTTTTTGTGGATTTTTAATATTTTCCACATTGATGTCGTCCAGAAGTAAACAGCCAAACACGGCCTTAATCAATCAATTTTATCAGGACGGTACAATCGAACACGATTATAACTTATATTACTTCTTTAATATTAAATATATTACAAGAGATAGCAGCCAAATGAGAAATATTGCAGAATGAATCAGAACAGCTTAAGAAAACAAATCATATAGAACAAGGAAAAAACATTATGGTTCAGAAAAAGAGAGGGAAAAGCCAAAATCGGGGTGGCACAGCAAGGTGTGCATTACAATAGTCCCTATGAAAAATGTGCAAAATAGGTTACGCTACTGGAAAGAAAGAAACAGTGCAATTTTACAATTAATCAAGCGATATCAATGTCAGTATTCAATAATTCTAGCTCCATTCCTCACAACCAAAGTGTGAAGATTTAACAAAAGCTGCCAAAGTTTTATTTTGCACTAACGTCATAGGACTAAAAGCAGAACAGCTCAAAGAATCCACAGTAGCTGAAATTCACCACTTCGGCCTTGACCTGCTACATGTCATGATAAAAAGTACGGATCACATATCCTAACTCCAAGTCAATAGATCTCAAGCATATAATCATGTTAAGACCTAATTGCATGGACTTCATGAGCAAATGTTGCAAGACCAAGAGAAATTTTAAAAAATAGGTGTGTTAGCAAGAAATACCTGTCCCCGTCTCTGCTGCCCACTGATCCTCTAAGCCCACCAACTTGAGAAGCTTTTCTGCCATCAATCGGCCTTGTCAATGAATTTACGGTGCCACGAGATCGAGGCCTCTCCATGTAGTCGACAGCTCTGGGATCTTGATATGCCCCTGATAGGGAAGGAGACCTCTCAGGAAAGCCAGCTCCAGACTCTTCATATGATCCAGATCGGGAAGGTCTCTCAGGATAGCCAGATCTGGACTCTTCATATGTTCCAGGCCGGGAAGAAGGCCTCTCAGGAAACCCGGGCTTATAATGCTCAGACGAGCCAGGTCGAGAACGTGGTCTCTCGGAATGGCCAGCTCTAGGATCCTCGTGTGCTCCTGGCCGGGAGAGAGGTCTCTCAGAGATAGCTCCTCCCCTACCAGCTCCAGAACCGGGCCTTTCGAACACTTTCTGGGTATAACGAACTTTGCCATCCAATTCCCGCATCAGCAGTTCCAAGTCCTTTTCTCTTTTAAGAATTAGATCCTGTAGACAGCTTTGCTCTTCACCAGATTTTTTCAGAAATTCATTTTTCAGGTGCTCAATTTCTTCTTTCAAACTTTTTTCCTCTTCTGTCTCAAGCCTAAAACATTACTTCCCAGTTAGTATAATAATTTCCATTTCTCTCTGCGTTTTGTCCTAATTTTATTGTTTCTTTTCCTGAGAAAGATGATTACAACACAATATACAATATTTATAAACAGATGCAGCTTAAATACAACACAATATACAATAATTATAAACAGGTGCAGCTCATTTCCAACCAAAGCACACAAAACATTCACACTTACCACTGCAGCTCAATAGCCACACAGCGTGTCCAAACTGAACATGCTACTGATATCATTAGTTAAAAATATACTTGATCAGTATATTTTTATGCAAAGTCACAGTATCCAGGAACAAGATTTATATGGACTCACATGGATAAAAGTCACCAGAAGACACAAAAAAGCAGAAGAAACTTGGACCACAATTACAACACAAATATATTAAAACCTATGTCCATGATTGGATGATCTTATTCTGCTTTTACGAAGTTAATGATATCATTCCAAAATGGTTCTTATCTTTGCAGAATACCCTTTACTTAAAGCAACAGACATGTGACAATAAAAAAATTCTTAATTATTAATTAGAGGTTAAAATAAAGAAAGTGGTGTCAAATATCAAAATGTTCAATTCTCGTCCGATACTATATGGCACACGCCAATCCAGACCAAGGGTATTCCATATCCATTGCCAATGTAAAAAGATGAGATGGAATGTAATATACATATACAACTACAACTCCCCTCACCTAATCTTAACTTTGCAAAATCATGACATCAAAGACTACATGAATCCAGTTTTAGTACATATATTTACTCAATATGGATTGCAACAAAAACAGTAAAGAAAATAATGGACTATAACATGAGTTTGGAATCACTAGATAAAGTCCAGTTCAAGACAAAAGAGTTGATAAATGAAGTAATGGACTATAAACATGAGTTTGTAATCACCAAACTAAGTCCAGTTCACAACAAAAGAGGTGATAACTGAAGTCTCTACCGTCCAACTATAAGCGCAGAATTTAGATGGAAGAAATGACTTTATGATGTTGAAGTTGTTCCTGTGAAAATTTCATGAAAATCAAAGAACAACTTCTAAATCCAAATCATCTTTTAATCCAGTAAAATAGTGACATCACTTATCACATTGTAGAACCTAAGTGTGAAATCAAGGGCAGCTGTGAAAATGAGAAGTTTTCCCAGGAGCTGAAAAAAGAGTTTTGCAAGCATGCTCAATTTTAATTCAATCAATAAGCTCTCAGGATTCACATTTTTGCTGCATTGTTGCAAATAAATCCTTTCTTAATCATCCAAGAGTGAAAATCAAAGAACAATTTCTAAATCCAAATCATCTTTTAATCCGGTAAAATAGGGACATCACTTATCACAATGTAGAACCTAAGTGTGAAATCAAGGGCAGCTATGAAAATGAGAAGTTTTCCCCTACAGGAGCTGACAAAAGAGTTTTGCAAGCATGCTCAATTTTAATTCAATCTATAAGCTCTCAGGATTCACATTTTCGCTGCATTGTTGCAAATATATACTTTCTTAATCATCCAACACTAGCTATTTTAAGGAATTTATATTTTATATAGAACATATACGGTGAAACAATACAGCTATAAGAGCTTCTCAACTTGCCCATGTAATTCTAATTCTTTGATAATTGTAATTTCTAGTTTCACCTACAATATTCATATAATTTAATTTTAAATTTGAATCTTATTTATTTCATTAGCAACAACATACATTCACCAATATTACTTCATATAACTAATGGTGAAATTAGATTCAAGTCTTATTTAGGTTGTTCTGACACTTCCATTTTGGTCAAATCCTAAATTTGGATTAACCAATGGTTTTCGCACCATCAGGACTCCTACTTAAAGCGTTGAACATTTCTTAATATTAGAATATTAAACTTCTACTAGTCTAAATTGAATATATAAGTATATCTTCATGTAAAGGAAAATTATTAACATATGGGTTAAGATTATCATGATAATTATGAAACAACCAGTGATCTAGAATTTTAGACTCACCCTGACTTTTAGACCTAACCATCCTTAAGCTTAATTATTCACAACTTCCATTATGCTATTTGGTTCGAACATATATCATGACGAGAACTCAGATTTTCCCTTTTTCCCACTGATAAGCGTCATATGTCGAGGAGTCTCTTGCAGAGCTTGCCCAAACAAAATGCTCATTTTGTATCTTGATGATCTCACCAATCAACACTCATCCATTCTCCTTCAATGTCCTTCTTTCTTATCAAAGATTCCTTCTGCCCTTCTCCAATGGTCAAATTTCTAACACCTTCAATACTTAAATTCAAACTAAGTCTTGTTTGGCCTGACACTCATCTTCCCTACTAATTCCCTAATTCTTATTAGTATCAGAGATACTTCACAGCCAACTCTCAGTCTCTTCCTACGGGTCAATCACAGCATTACATCCCTCACCACAATCTGCAAATAGATTCCATCACTTCTGCAACTTCCACCCACAAACACCCACACATAATATATTCCATCACATGAGATTGCATTTAAAGGATAATATCCTCAATATAATACCTCACATCACTTCTTGGGATTGTACTTTAAGCTTGCAAAGCATATGAAAATCATGAAGGGACAAGATAGAGAAATCCACCTTATTACATATCAAATTAAAAAAAATTCTGCAGCTTACGATGTTAAGAAACATTGAATAATTAAAAGCCATGGCACTTTACAAATTGTTGATATATGCACACATGTAATAATAAATAATGCAACAGTGTAAACTGTCATTGCAAATTGTCATAGGCCTTGCCATTCTCAATTAGATATCAAAGCATCAAATACACTTCAAAAAAATATAGAGCTGTTTATAGGCTTATTTGACAAACATCTGAGCTGTTAACTATATAGCCAGCAGAGTTAGAACTACCCACATTTTCTATAGAAGTTAGTGAAGTTTGCTTTATCGGAGTTAAAAGGAAAAATTGTCTTACATTCTTCTCAATGGTAAATGAAACTAGGTTCAAAATACAACAGGGTATTGAAATCTCATATAGGAATTCCAAGTAAACGCTAGTCATGAGCTCTAATTGAATGTGTTCATAACAATTTTTTTCTTTGACTTTCTTCATTTTTTCTTGTTAACTAGTCTCTATTTTCTAAAATCCAAGGTTCCAAAAGGCGCAAGCCATGGTAATACGTGGAGGTCAAGCCTAGAGCTTTATGAGCCTAGGTAATTACTTCTTTTCATTAGATTATATATGATATATTAACACGAAAAAATACCGCCAAATTTCTGCAAATCAAAGAAGAAAATAGAAAAAATACCTTCCTAAATTAACAATTAAATAAATATAAATAAAAAGAAAGAAAAAGAAAGAAAACAAGAAAGACAAGTTCTAGATCTTAAGTCAAAAAAATAAGATAAAAAAGACATTGATTACTAAACACTTTATAAGAATCCAGTGTGGATAAAGAACGACTGTGAATGTAATTTGTCATTACAAATTGTCATAGGCCCTTCCATTCTCCAATTAGGTACCAAAACATCAAATACCTTCAAAATACTTACAGAGCTGTTCATAGGATAATCAACAAACATGATAGCTGTAGAATTACACGCACTTTCTATAACTTACAAGTATTAAATCACAAAACAAAAAATGTAAAGGTAAAACAGCATGTAAAATAAACACAGTGATGCTATTATAAATGTGAATTGACTACAGTGGAATGAAACTAACAAGCATAATACATATATATTTTTCCCATTTTCAAAAATTGCAGTCAGTAAGTTAACTATCAATGAATTTAAATCAACAGGGATGACATAACGAGAAGAGTATGAAAAGAGAACCTCTCAACGCTACGATGCTCCAATTCCAGGTCAATCTTCCTCCAATCCAAGCCCTTCTGCTCAAGCAAGACTTCCCTAGGCTTAGCATCACCAAATGGGTTCACTTTTGGTGTTTGCTTGGCTGCCCCTCCAGCCATCCCTGGCTGCAATGCTGTGAGACTATCTGATCTGCTCGATTGAGCACTCTCAGGCCTACTCGACTGTGAGCTAGTAGGCCTACTACCGCTAACAGACCGCTGTTGCTTCTTCACTTCAATTTCCATATCCATTTTCTTCCAATCCAATCCCTTCTCCGCTAAAACCTCCTCCCTCGGCCTTGCGGCCCCAAATGGATTCGACTTGTTCACTTTAACTAGCACGTCAGCACCACCACCAGGATCACTTTTGGGAGGGTCCAGAACCAATCTCTGACGTTCACCTTCATTTCGAGTCCATCTATCGGGATCAGGCCCCCTGACCCCGGAAGATCTCG
This sequence comes from Fraxinus quadrangulata, assembly GCA_903798255.1. Taxonomy (NCBI): domain Eukaryota; kingdom Viridiplantae; phylum Streptophyta; class Magnoliopsida; order Lamiales; family Oleaceae; genus Fraxinus; species Fraxinus quadrangulata. The sequence continues at coordinate 56,416 of CAIGRB010025653.1, forward strand.
CCTGTTGTGGCGGCTGAGATTGCACAATGGGCTTCTTCGTAGCCGCCCAACTGTCCACTTCATCGGCCCTTGAAAACCCCTCGTAGGATCCTCCAAGAGAACCATACCTCGCAGGACGACCCGCCGGACCCGAAGTGTATTCGGGTAGGGCTTTCTTCATCGAAGTCCAGTTATCAACTCCGTCAGCTCTCGAAGTTTGTTGATCGAATCCCGAAACCCTAGTTTGGTCTCGGCTATTCTCGTCCTCAAACCCTCCACCATAAGATCTCCGGTTCTCAAACTCCCGGGTCGGTCGATCGGAATACCCGCCACCATATCCGGACCGCGTTCGGGTTTCATAACTGGGAAACCCTCCGCTGAGCCGCCCGTGCTGCATTTCGTCTGATGAACGCTCCTTAGGTCCAGTGGGTAGCCGGAGCATTCCTTCGGGAGTCAAGCCGCGGCTAGGAGGAGCCGAGCCGGAGCCAAAACTAGGTTGCATCGTGAACTCCTGCAAGCTCATCTTGGTTTTCTTCTTCTGTTTCGTGTTCACCGCCTCCTTCAGGCTTGGAAAATTACCTCCTCC
>CAIGRB010025660.1:0-11196 GCA_903798255.1 Fraxinus quadrangulata
GTTGGATTATGGATGTTTGAAATTTTTGCCTTCTTTAGTGATCTTTAAACGCTAAGAGTGTTGACTCTTATATGACAGTGGGCATGACTCTCTATCCCTCGTACAAGTCTGAAGCATTAAACTCTTAATAGTTCTAGCACCTATTGCATTTCACATAGTACCAAGTTGAAATCTACAATATGTACTGTGGTATCAATCAAAGTGTCATCAATTGTAATTTCTTATAGTATGAGTTATTGAGTACCGATCAAGTACAATTCAATTATCTATAAGCTTGAGTTTGTGATTGCAAATTAATCCTTTGAAACGAAATCATTTGATCTATAAGCTTGTACATCATTTTTCTTGGAAAGTGAGGCATTAGAATATAACTGGGAAATTCTGAGAATAGGTCATTGGGTATGCTATGAAAACTAAGATATTCTTAGATGAGATAATATATAACAATGTNCTTTAGTATGATTTTGCAAACCCACACTAGCATACATCCCTGATACGTGTTCTACTTTATCTATATTTTAGTTTTTACTTGAGCCATTTTCCCTTCTACATATATTAGTTAAATTTTTATTTATAAACCACATTTCTTAGGCTGCCAACTTTGCCTGTTTGCTACTTCTCATTTTATCGTTCTTGTGGGTTATGATCCTTAAACATATTCATTTGGTGATTCGACTACCCTCTGCCGCACAGATCCTATCTTAAAATCAGCCAGATTGTTTCTTGGGAATAAGGAACTTATTTTTAGCATAGAAATTCTCTTGGATATCATGATTTACTTGTAAACTTTTGTGGTTTTGGTGATCGCTTGCTATTATCATATTAGTTATGGTTTTGTTTAGGCAAAAGACAATATGGTTCTTGATCTACTTTTGATTTGTGTGCTTACTCTAAGTTTATTAATTATACTATTGTTACTTATTTTTGTGATAAGCAGGGAGTTACTTATTTTTGGGATAAGCAAATTTTGATATGAATTAATTATTTTGTAATATTTTAATCGGTTATTTTTGTAGTAGTAATATGTATTTTTGGCTTATGCTATCAACTTTTTGAGTAGGCTAACGATATTTTTAGTAATTATTTAGATAAACTCTACATTTTCACATATTAAATCGAACATCACTCAATACTTTTGTTTATCAAAACTATGAAATAAATGATTATATTTGATTGATATATAATTTTTTTATTTAATTATTATTGATTTGTTGATAATCAAATTAACAAATATTTAAAAAAATTAAATGGACATTATTTACGGTGTGCAAGCCGAGAGAATATTTTTGTAGTAGATTGACTTGATACCCTGATAATGATTGTGAAGGTTGTGTTACTGGTTTGAAAAGTACATCGGATTATATACTCTCTTGGCTCGGGTATGTTCTCATGAGTGTCCAAGAAGATATAATTAGTCGCTCAATCCTCTTCCAATGCTCAGTACATGTCAACTTCAGTGGCCATACCACAAACAATTTGGCTAAGGAGAATTTTGAAAGACATGGTGAAAAAGAAAGAAGAAAGCAAAGTTGTTTTGTGACAACAATTGAGCCATGGCAAAAAAATCCATGCTTTTATAGTCGGACCACACACATAGCTACTGAATATCACTTCATCGAAGAAGCAATTAAAGATGAAGAAGTTGAATTCAATTGTTGCATGTCTGAAGAATAGGTCTTTACTTTCACGCCAAGGCATTGCCAACAACAAAAACTTCAGCAATTAAGATCAGCATTGACAGTGCAAGAAAAACAAAGTTAAAGTTAGTGCGTTTAGGCTCATGTTTGGTAGAGGTTAAAATCAGATTTTTAGTAGATTTTGATATAAGTTGATAAAATGTGAGATTGAAAAGTTGTGGATACCATAAAATATGTGATTAAAATTAATTATTGACTTTTACTTATATTAAAATATAGTAAAAGTAGCACGAAAGGGAAGGAAGAAAATCTAGAGCTTTTCTTGAGCACTTTTCTTCTATAACCTTAAACAATAGAATTTTCTTATTACCACTTTGCTTCCTTGAAAGTATGTTTTGCATACATCAGTCCCCTGTGTAATTCAGGGGAATCCAAACTATCGCGGAAGAATGCTCTAAGATCTTCAATTTGGTTGAATTCGAGCTATGTATAAATCAATTAATAACAAACCACACACAATCAAATGGTTCAACCCACAACTCAAAGATTCACTTATGGTTGCTACTATCTTTTACATACAAAGGACAAGATTATGGTGGTCCTTTGCAGCCACAGAGGAGAAGAAAGCAAGAGGGAGCAATGGTTAAAAACTCAAGCACAGAGAGAACAAAAAAGACCAAGTTGGCTGCCTCACTGTTCAATTTCTCTACCAAATAAACCCACACGGATACCGTTACAAAATTGGAGGTATACAGACATAGGTTAGAAAACCAAGTTGGGCCAAGTCAAAGGGCAAATGGATCAAGACCATAAGAGCCCTCCAATAAGTATCTATTAGCCATGAGCAGCTTAATTCATTTAGTTGCTTCTAATGGTCCACATTGTTTTCAAGTCAAGCCATTCGATTGATGTATTGATAATAATTTCACTCATCGATCGAGACCTATAAAATTTAATTCAAACCATTTGAACATAATTGCTCGAAATTTATTGGATATTAAAACCCAACACAAACATATTAGGATTGTAAATGTGTATCTATTTTGAAAAAGTTAAAAATGGTTTGAGAAAGCATTGCAAACAGAATAAATGAAGAAATAAGTAGGGTACTTTTAGATTAACTAGTAGTAAGCACATGCATTTTACATTTTATGTACAAATGAATGATATGTATAATATTTTTAAAGTAAGGTAATTGATAATGTAAAAAAAAAATTGTTAAATAGTATATATATGTTGGATAAACTGAAATGTAATGTTTTATTTACTTATTTGTTTATGCTAGGCATTGGTTAAACCCCTATTTTCAACTATTACAGAGATATCAACCAGCTTTGTGGTATGACGAACACAAAGACGAATCAAATTAAGATATATACATTTTGACCAATTTTAAAATTTTTACTTATAAGTAAACTAAAGATACATAAATAATTTTCAAAATAAAAAATTACTCATTTTGTCTGTAACATAGAATTTTTTACCTTAAAAAGTATTGTCAGGTTTTTTATGTAATTGGTAAGTCTGTGAACAAAAATGACTAAATTTAATATATTGTAAAAGTCAAAAAGTAAGTTACAAATAGTAGAAATTGAGTTGTATTAGGTCTAGGGTTCGAGAATGAAAATAAAGGAAAAACGGCGCCGCAATTTCACTAGATTGTCGCCATGATTTTGCTCGAGCGGTAGAAACAGAAACATTACCGCCCGTCGTCCCCTTGCCTTCGCTCGTGCAACACACTGTCATTCGCATGTCGCCCAACTTTCGCTCGAGTGATAGGATTTCTTGAAAAATTTTAATTCGTGTTTTTAAGACTTTGTTCGGCCCATTCAACCCCAAAACCTAAATTATAAATATCAAACACCTCTGAACGGTTTTTATAAGGTTGAACATTGAGGAAACACATACTCTCCATATCCTCTTCATCATATAAGCTTTCAACCTTCATACTGTGATTTGTTCTTGGCGGTGAAAACATCAAATCTATAATCCAAATACTGCTACTTCCTATATATCTGTCAGAGTTCTGAAAATCAAGAAAAGGTGACTGGAGTTCCAGATGTTGAAGATCGCGGAGTTCTTTGTCGATCCATATGAGATGGACAAATTCATAAAATCGGAAGTTGCTGCAAGAGCGCGCAATGCAGGAGGGCTTTGAAAACTGCAACTGAAAGTTAGTGCAGAACCACGCAATCCAGGAGAGCTATAGAAATTGCAATTAGGAGGTCAGAAAATACTAATTGTAGTTGTGTCTAACGGACTATAAGTTCATAATTCATTTATAGTGGATTTTTGACTAGCAAAGTGCTCAAGTTTTTACCCAATTAGGGTTTTCCGTGATCATTTCTTATATTTGTTTATTGCTTTCATAATTGCAGTGTTTCAACATAAGAAAATTTTGAAATTTTTGATTAACCATCTAGATATAATTAATAATGACTTGTTGCTAATTAATTATTAAATTTTAATTCCGCATAATCACCTATTCAGCCCCTCTCAATGTATAGTTTGGGCCGAACCTCGTTATTTCAAGTACGTACTAATCAAGCTCTTCATATTAATCCGTAGCATTTATTTTAAATTAAAAACCAAAGTTTCATTCAAAACAGATGTAGAAGTAAAAAAATCTTAAGACAAAAAGTTTTATTTTTCTTTTGAATGAGATTAATACAAATGGAGGAATAAAAATTCTCCCTTTAAATACCTCGAAATAATTTTTTTTCTTTTCTTTATAAATTTATATCTAATAAGTTACTGGATTACCATTAATTTTTATGCTTATACAAAAATCAACATACAATAATAATAAAATACCCAATATTATATTAATTATATTTTAGAACCCACAATATTAATTTTTATTAATACTTAAATTTTTTGTTTTAATGAAAAATGTGTAATTGAGATGCTAAGCTTGTATTTAGTGGGGTGGATACAAATATGGTAAGGGTAAGTACCTTATAATTATAAGGAGTAATTAGTAAGATTTTTAATATTGATGGATAATTTCTTCCATCTTCGACTCTTTCCCTCATAAATGCTGATCACATTTAAGTATTTTTTCCTTTTCAATTTATTATCCTTTGTCTTCAACTAATTATATTATCTATTATATTAATTAAACATACAATTTATAATCTTTGAATGAAATGTTAACAATGTTATATAAGGACAAAATAGTAAATTGAACATTTCTCATCTATCTCCACATTTTATTTTTATATATATTGAAATCGTAAGTAGATGAATGTTGATTTTAAGTGAAGCTTATGTATATAAATAATAAATAATATAAAAATATACATTTACACAGTAATATTATTTTATTTGATGAATGTGTGGTTGAAATGAAGAGAGAAAAAAATTTAATATAATGGAATTTAATTTAATGGGGCTCAAACGGGGGCTATATATCAATTTTTATTATCTTTCTACTGCATTTTTTAGAGTAAAAAGTGAAACACTAAAACTACACAAACACATTAAATTCTTTATATTGGCAGCATATGTTACTCCGACAAATAAGCCATAGAAAATTTCACAATACCCAACCAAAATCCCAAAATCTCAGCCCTTACCTCCCAAATTACAGAGAACAAACAAAATAAGAAAATTTCCAAATCATACAATTCAAAAAATCCCAAATCATCCCGTATCACTCGCCTTCAACACCCATGCCGTGACATTCATAATTTCTATTTCTAGAAATGATCTTTGTCATTCTTCGTTGTTGATTATTTGTTCAAGAATATAAAATCTCTTTCGAATTAGTAGATCATTACAACTCGAGGAAGGTTTGGCATGCAGATTTGGAAGATATCAGTCTGCAATCCAGTATATTTAGTTGAATAATGATTTCACCTAGTCGGTGTAAGATTGTGCACTAGGATGTCCATCGAAGATTCACCAATAATGTGTATTTCAAATAGCCCATTACCTAGGGGTTCAATCATTACCATGTTAGCGTTGAATGAATGAAATGTCATATGGTAGTGTATTTTTTAGCAGCGAAACTATTAAGCTATTTATAAACTTAAATAGTATTATTCGTATATCATGGTTAGAAACACGTTTATCGCTTTACGCATATTCCATATTTCATATAAGTTGTATTTGACATGCCATTTCGTGGGTTACAAATAAGTTGTAGGATAAATGGTAGGTAGAATACCATTTTTTTTTCCATTACGGTGCTATACAACTTCAACTATGTTATAAAACCCAAAATTTTATATCAAGTTACAAACATGACAGTCACAAAAATATCAGGTGTAGTGTCACAAATCAACCAATGTAATATAAACACAGGTTTAGCAACTTGTTTCAGTGGGTAGCACACTCCAAGATTTTAAAGTGTTATGTGTAGTTGGAACAAGATAGTCAAACATCCTATTCATTTATGCATCACATTGTGTACATTAAACTTGTTGAATAGATGCCATTTTCTTCTTCTTTACATAGCAAACAAAGTGTATATTAAATCTGTTTCATCTCAAAACGAACATAGTAACATGTTACATGAATATAAAAATTTGAACTTATTCTAAAGGATATCTTCATAAATCATGATCATCAATCAACATTCTAAACTTTAATAAATTCACGGGCAACGACAAGTCTTTCCTATGATCAACTTTTGCAAGTGGATTATATCCTACATTTTAAATCCATCCCAGTAGATGGCATCTCCTATAAACATTTTGCCTTCATCCAACTTGATAAGTTCATTATAATATTTTGCAAGTACATTCTTCTTTAACATAGGAGGACCATCTCCCACAATCATTATGTCCTCATCCCAATCGATAGGTACATAATCTCTCACAAGCGTGTAATCATCATCAGATTTGTCAAGTGCCTATTTTCGACATCTTAAATATTCCTAAATCGGAGAAATTTTGACATGAGTGAATCAATGCACAAATACAAGCAGTGCATAGTACAATACATCACGTAACAAATTTCACAACTTGAATCTCTTCCTAGCATATCTTCATAGTCCATGTTGAGATTAATCATTACAAAAATTTTGTAACTATTTTATCGTAAGAATCATGCATGTACTGCTGAATAGTACATGGAAAAACACAAAATACAAGAGAGATCAGGCCTATGATGAGTAGCCAAAAACAACAAAAAAAATTCGAATCTAATTATGAATCAATAAATTTAGTTTAAAAATTTTACTCCCAATAACGGTGCCAAAAACTTATTTGTGTGAAATCCACAAGCGTATGAAATTGTTGACAAATAATAATATTGTGAGAAAGAGTATCATCCCCCGAGAAATAAATTTTAAATTAAATTCTATAAGTCCATCATCAAATTCGAACGTAATTTAGCAAAAGAGATTTGTTTTTGATTATATCTAAGTCATCTACTAATTATTTAAATGTATTTTTACTTAAATATGGGAATTATGTTTTGAAATTCTGAATCCACCTACTATTATCCTATTTCCAATTCTCAGCCTATGTAATTTAATATGATTTGTGTATTTTTGACAATTGATAATTTTATTTTATTTAACTATCTATTCCGAGGTATGTTAAACATATTCTAAACATGACCTTGTTATATTCCTATTTCGAATTCATATACAAAGTAACACATTCTATTACACGATTACATAAGTAATTGCACATACCATATATGTTATTCGTAACATTTATTGTCTGCATGTCATGTTAATCTTGCAAATTTATAACTTATTATGAACCTTTCGAAACTATAACAAGTAATTACCTAATTAATGGTCAAACAATTAAATAATGCAACAAAGCATACAAGATCAATTAAGAGCACAAATAAATTAATTATTTGGTCTTTAAATCAAAAACAAATAATAATACGAATCATCTTTCTCCCAACACAAGAAATTTAGTCTAGCATGTTTCTAATATTATTACGAGAAGAATAATGAAAAGACATCACCTGAAATTTATATGAATACCAGAAATATGTGCAAGCAATTTCTTATTGTTGATCTTTAATTCCAAGTCTTAATTCTTCACCTTCTTGATTTAATTTGCCTTCAATTCCTTGTTAGATTTGATCTTCTCTCTGAAAAGGTGGTGCATTGGCATCTTGTTCTTGAAACATTTTATGATATGATGTATTATGAGAGACTAGAGATAGAGATGCCTTACAATCCCCTGTTATGTATTTATAGAGGATTGAACTGGGTAAAAAATAACGTCCAATTTGGATTTTAAAAGGTGTTTGAATCAGATAAGGAAAATGTCCATCAATCGAGCACATGGGATATGCATGGGCAAATAAGCTGCTCACACATGGTTTTTCGATTTCAACCTCAAGTTGTGCAAGTTTTGGGATTGCGAGCGCAACCCCCAGTTACACGATACGATGTTGGTCCCTAACTTTTTTCCAAGGTGCAATTTAGTCCATTTTTCTTGCAGTTTTCACCATTTGCTTCTAATTTCATTGACTTGACTCCATATGGTCTTAAATCATCACTCCTTGTTAAGAATTAACTTTTGAATATTTGCAATTTAATCCCTAAACTTTGAAAATCACCTTTTTCGACGATTTTCGTTCCTTTCTTCAAATTGCACTTCCAATCATTGAATTTTACCTAACAAACAAAATATACAAGAGATTAAGCCATAATTTATCAAAAGTACAACTAAATATCAATATTTAAAGGCCAAAATATATGTATAAAATACACTTACGAGGTCATCATGCCAAAGATGTCGAGCTGAGTTGTGCTAAACTTATATTGGTTGGACATGTCTAATCAAGTTAAACTATATAATTAATTTGAGCTTATTAATTATTTCAACAATGTTATAATCTAATATTATCATATGTAATATTTTAACCAACTTTATCTTAAACAAAATAATATAAAACCCACTCCAAGAATAATATATATAAATAAATAAAGCCTAAACATGCATCCTCTTCCATTTTCATGTTAAGCAATCAAAATTTCACTTTTATGTACCTTACCTTATTTCCTCGAATGCGCGTGATTCCAGAATCACGTTTTTAGCATGAATATATAACACAAGCAAATTCAAACACAAAGGATTTTAATGTTCAGGAGCAACGTAAATTCACAACATGGGCACCTAACACTCAACTCGCTTGCACATTATTTATTAATTATGTCCTATTAAAAGAGAGAGGGACAATTATTCTTCCGGGCTGTAGTCTCCTTGCATCATCTTCAGTTGGAGAAATGCAAGCTGCCAAAATTAACATCAGCATACAGTTAAAAAGATCTGAGACTACACCCTACTATAACAATACCTTTTTGTGTAAAATTGAAGTAGGTTACATGAATATAATGAACGTTTAACTACCCCAGTCTGAGGGAAGTATCAGAGCCATGAGAATTTCTGATACACTCGGATGGATTTATTTGATGAATACCATTTCCTGTGCCTTCGGATTTCTGCATAAACTGTTCACTCAAAGACTTAAGAACGCGATAATTTACTACTCAATTCCAATGCATGCAGTGCAAGAAATGATGTATAAATTTGGAAAATAAAAGATCAACTCTCACTTCTGCTTGCTGTTTCAACATGGCATTTTCTTCCATTAATTTTGATTCCTGCATATCACAAAAGTTAACTGAAAACCCAAGTCCTTAGTTGTTGGTTTGATCTTTTTACAGGATATATCTCTTAACAAGGAGCAGCATGATTATTTTTTACATCGAAGGACAAAGTTTGTGGTCTTGCCTTTTTCTTGAGCAAACTGATTTCTTTCAAAAACTTGTCATTCTTCCCCATTGAAAGACCGAGATGTTAGCACAAAAAATCACAATAGGAAACACTAGAAAACACAAAATTGTACGTAATAATACCTTTGTTTCCAGAACACGATTTAATCCTCCTTGTACCATTTTCTCTAGTTTCATCAACTCATCCATGTCAAGTCCTTGGAGCTCTTCTCCACTGAGTTGCCTATTACAATTACTATTGTATCTCAACTGTGCAATGCACTTCAATACGTGTAACAAAAAATCTTTAATTTACAGCCATGTTTTACCTTAACTCTCGAGTTTTATCCTCAAGCATCTTGCTGAGCATGCCATAGCTATTATTTTCCTGAGAAGACAACATAATAATTTTCACTTGTTAAAATATTGTGTTTTGGACTTATATGTGGTGTTTCTTGATATACCCAAAGAGTATAGAGTTTAAGATCTTAACGAGTTAATTTCTTTTAAATTCCATCAAAAAATTATAAAAAAAAATTATTTTATCCATGACTCCAAGTTACAAACAAAATATGACTATAATATTTGAATTCCAAGGATTCTTATTTTTTTTGAGAAGGGGTTAGTCAATAGGAAACAAATTGCTAACGAGTTATTGAATAACTCTAGATATTAAACTGTATTTAGTGTTGCCTTGTGTGAACTAAAGGCTTTTCTGCAATTGATAACATTATCCGAATATGGAATAGGACTATTTATGAGATAATTTGATGTAGAAGTATAAACGATAATAAATACAGAATTATAAAAAGAAATTTGCATACGAATTAACCATTTAAGTGGATAATTTAAAAATAAAATCCAAATTTTAATTCAATATTCAAAATCAATCATCAAAATCACAATAACAATTTTACATAAAACTCCTAACTAGACTTTTAAAGCAAAACAAACTTTAGAAAATCTGTCTACTTTGATTAAATTCCTAATCAAAATAAAACTCCTAAAAAACATAAAATGAGTAATTAATTAACAATAACAAAAATTAAACAATAAAACATTAAATTAAATGGGGTCCACTTGTATCATTCTCCTTTGATCGATTTGTCATCAAATTTATATTTGCTCATCCAACACCTTGTAGGGGCATTGATTCAATTGATACGTCAATGATATAAATATTATTCCATATATCTTGAAAAATTTGAGCGATTAATAGAATTTTTTTCATTTCTATCCGACCGTATCCCAACAAATTCATCCAAACTAGTTATTGCGTTGAAATTCTTTGAAATTTCAAAATGTTTCAAGAAGTGTATTTGATCCTAAGACTTGTTCAACCAGCGTTCTTCTACTGAACGAACCATTCAATTGTGAAAATATTTCATTTGCATCATTGTGGTTTCAATACCGTAGAGAACTGGACCTTTGATTTGGTGAATCCGGGCTCAATTTATCTATCTAATCAAAATCAACCACCTCAATTAACGATCGAAGAACCACAACTATCTTCCACACTTCAGTTGCTATGGTTGTACCCACAAAGGACAAAAAGTGATGGTGTTATTACAGTCACAAAGGCACCCACTCGAGTAGTCACAAATGCAAAGGGAAGGAGAAATAACCGAATGAAGGAGACAATGAAAAAGCAGCCCGATTCCCTCTTTTGAGAAAGGGAAAAATAACACACGTGAACATCACAAAAATGGGCAGCATATATATAGGGTGTTGACCTATGATTTATAGCTCCACTTGTTTTGATTATAACAAACATTATACTTGTGTTTCTAACAAACTTTGTTTCTTGAGTTTTTTATGAATATATCTTCTTAAGCATTCAAAGACTCAAATCGTCATCCATTG
>CAIGRB010025661.1:0-26846 GCA_903798255.1 Fraxinus quadrangulata
TTTTGGTGGAAATCATCATTAAGACACGATTTATTAATTAATTAAGAATAATAATGTGATAAAAAAAATTAGAGATATAAATGTGATATTGAATAGAGATTAAGGACATTTAATGCAATTAAAATTTGTTGCATTAATAAAAATGTTACGTGAATAGAACCATTCTTAAAATTCAACTTTTTTTATTGACCAATAAAAAGTCTTGTTTACCGTCAATTTCCTTATTTAATTTTAAATAATTTTAAAGCTTATCCGAACATCCTCTCCAGTATGTCTAATTTTAATACGACTATTGTGAATGACTAATTTGATTCATTACTCGATCCATATTACCAATTGTCAACTTTAAGAAATAGATTCAAGGTCCGTTCAAGAAATTAGTGGGATATGACTCAAAAGTAACTAGTCTCGACCCATGGTCTTCCTCCACCCGACATTGCTCCATATCATTGCTAATTCCTGTAGGAGTTTAGATCATGTCACGACTCCCAGTTTTGGAGCAATGTAAACCACCTACGTGATTAACGAAAACCACCACAACCGCTACAATCACTTATTGATAAACTTCGTATAGATATATTGTGTATCAAGAACGAATAATGCAGATTCAATTTGAATGAAAGAAAAACAAATGAGATACTTCAAATTTGGGAGCAAATAAATAACCACCACACCAGAAAACTGAAATCTTTTACATATGAGAAGGGACTTAATTACACAAAGAATGAAGCCAGAATGAGAAAAATCAATCCATGAAAAAACACACCATTACAAAATGGAGACCAGATTAAGGTTGGGGGGTGGGGAATAAGGCAGTTTCCCTAGTCTTCCCACATAATTGTAAAGACATTTCGATTCACCGTTTCGTCAAAAATAGATTCGACCCATCCATTCAAGAAAGATGACATGATCAAAACAAAATTTGGCGAACGAAATCAAATCCACTTTGCATAGATAACCTCATAGATGGCATCTTTCCTCCCGAAAATCGGAGAGCATCAATAGATTATCCAAGTGGACAGTTCCTTCCAACTACTGTTACATGTCACCACTCGATCGATATATGCCCCCCTACATGTCCTTTTGTGCTCATTGGTATGCTTCTTTAGGAGTTGCATAACTTTTAATTTCCATGACATTAGAATTTGTGCCAACTACCTCGGTTGCGATCTCCCAGCTACCACTACTTCTCCCCCAACTCGAGTGCCATGTGTCTGGTTGCACAGCGGGGCCTCGTCTATCAGAACCGAGAGCAGAATCGGCTTCCGAGGAATTATGATGTGGCACATCACTCCCTCTGCTACGAATATCCGCTTCTATGTCTTCAATATTATGACGCTGGGAGATCTTTAAAAGATCTCCACCTATGTCCATATCATCTTCTACCTTCATGCGACGGTCACCTGTATCTTCTGCGTCAGCTTCCCGGGTGGCAGGAAAAGTTGTTGATCTTTGGGCCTCCTCTTGTACAAAGGCTCGGAAGTTGTTCTTCGAAGGTTTCACCTTCGTACAGAACACTTCGAGAAAGTTATTTAAACAACCACGATCATAAACATTGATTCGGTTATCAGCTCTATATCGGAAATTCTCGTAGGTTGTCTGTCAAAAGATGAACAAGAATAAGAAGTTTAAGAATGAAAAAAGTGTCAAGGAAAACTAAACATCCACTCATACATTCAGAAATCCAATTTTGGTTTGAAACAGCGGATGACAGTTCCATATATCCCATCATTTTAGAGATGAACTCGTCAATCCAGAAACCTATTAAAGAACTAAGTTTTACACTTTATACCCATTGCTATCAATCAAGTATCAAAAAACACAACAGTTCAATAAGAATACACACAATTGCATGGTCGTTATTCAGAAACTCGGTGTAATATTTAGTAAAAAAGATCCTGAGGATGAACTTCCAAAATTATATCTGGCTAGTTATGTACCATGAATTTGTCCTTTTCTTATCTGTTTACCTAGATGACAAATACAGAGGGGTAAGTTACGAGATAAGAAATGTGGGGAAGGACTATCTTATGGAGAGGGTGGTAGATAGTCTCATTCACTATCTTAAATCACTAGCATAACACCTGGTAACCTGAAAGAGTTATATGGTACAGAACTGGCGATATTATACATGTACGATAGTCTGTCACCATGAAGGTTATACATTCAACAATCTTTTTATCTTTGTACCAAGACTTGAAAGAGTTCACTTTATGAAGCCTTCCAAACAGTATTCAGTAAAAAATTTCCATTACAAGGTTTTCTGCATATTTCAAACAATTACCGAACACCCAATTAATATCTAATTTCGCAATGCAACATCATAATTTATTCTGAAATATTTGGCATCATACCAGCAAAATTTTCCCCGTACAAGTCAAACATGAGACTCGTACAAGACCATATAAAATTTTCAGAAGCAGCTTACGGCAAAGTTATAATATTCCTTAGTTCAAACCTAGTCTACTAATTACTAATTAGGATTCATTAACTGTATTTAGGACTTTGATTTGCTGGCTGGTCTCCCAAACATAAGGTTGGCAACTATTACTCAAATTTAGAAGTCTCTTCTTGAATAGCAATCAAGTGTAGCTTAAAAAATTTAATTTCTGATGTAATTTGAGCTCACAAGATTTCACTGTCAAGTGGCTCATGTGTTGCAACAATGTGAGTTTTTCAGAATTGGCGTAATCTTTTCTAGTGGTTGATTCTGGTTATCAATTAAACTCCTTCTCTATCCTAGTGCACCTTAGTTTTCAATTTTTGGAGCTTGAACCATTAACAAAATTTCAGCATGTATAAACTCAAGTAAAATCCTTCAAATTTCTCCACTAAAATATAAGGTGAACATAAATTGCTGTACAGCACCTTATATCAAAATAAACGAGGTATCGTACGTCAATTAATTTTTAAAGTTAATCCTAGTCATCCTTCGATAGCATTTTCTTTATATAAAAGGCTTTGTCTACAATATTTTTGCGGACATACGCATAAATGGAACAGTTGATGTAAAAGGGAGACACAAACAGAGAATTAGAAATTATGCCCTTGTTTGAGCCCCATTTTTTCCATCAAAATGAATCCTTGGACAATGATTTGATTTGATTTCCACCACACATTCTTTAATAAAATAATATTACACGTAAATTCAAAATTTCTCCTTATTTTTTAACCACACATTCCCCATCGTAACACTATTGCAAAATGCATTTTTTTTTTTAAAAAAAAAAAAATGGTGCTCAAACAAGCCCTATCTAAAAAGGACGGCAACAAATACAAGGATTTTGTACACACAAAACAAAGATCGTGAGGGTAGAAAGCAAATTTTAGATGTCATTACTTCTAACCAACCACCATCATAAAGTGTGATGAAACCGGCATGAAGCGATATTTAGATGTTATTACTTCTAACCAACCACCACCATAAAGTGTGATGAAACCGGCATAAGGAACAATGGAAATTAGGATAACCACTGAAGGCACAAGGCAACAACCACAATTAAAGACATCAGTACCACCAAAAAAAAAAAAAACTATTGAGAATGGACTGCAAGGGAAAAAAGATAGAAATGGGAAAAAAATAACCTAGATGAATGGAGAAAAAGGAAGTTATTTCCATACACTTCCATTTCTGTACCTAAATCATACATTCACAACCAGACCGAGAAAAGCTCTACAGAAACGTATAATGCTCTTTTCCTTGGTTACCCCTTCTGGGAAAAAGAGAACCTAAATAAATGGAGAAAGGCAGTTATTTCCGTACACTTCCATTTCTGTATCTAAATCATAAATTCACAACCAGGCCAAGAAAAGCTCTCCAGAAAGGTATAATTCTCTTTTCCTTGGTTACCCATTCTGAAACACTAAGCAACAGTGGAACTGGCACAAATCTAAAAGGCAGGCAGACAGAAAAGAAAGTGTACGAATAATATTAGTATCAAAGTGTCTCCATAATATCTTGTTTAGACATTGCCAATCTCAAATCAACAAATATCCCATTAACTGACATAAAACTTGGTGACATACTATCACACATGTATAAGAGAAGAGTTGTTGCAGGGCAACAATAACTACACATTTAACTAGAAATAGTACCATATTCTAAATAGTTGATGGAAATCTCTGACAAACAAACCAATGGCAAAGCTAGTATTAAACAAGCTAAGCAACCTAATAATAATGAAAGAAATTTAACACCTAACAGACAAGAAAAAAAATTCTGCAAACAAACCAATGGATAAGCTAGTATTAAACAAGCTAAACAACCTAATAATAATGAAAGAAATTTGCACCTAGCAGACAAGAAAAGTAACTGACCTGATTCGAGCCTATCAGATACAAGTGAAAGCCAGTTAGTCCACCAACAAACCACAGGGAAATAAAACAATAGACCATTAAAATCACAGATGCAGGAGATTCTTTCATTGCCTTCCAGACTGTGCTCTGATGGACATCCATCAGAACCTTGATGTAAAAAGCAGATATGGCAAATATGTAGATGCAAAGAAGTGTACCGGAAGCAACAAAACAAAAGAAATAACGGTAGTTCCGCTGCACATTCAAGGGAAGGAAAGTACGATAAGAATCAGTTAGGGTAATGGTGCAAGGAAGCAGCTAAAAAATGAGAGACAAAACAAGTAAAAAAGTCAAGGAGAAGCAGGAGCAAGGGAAAAAAGAAAAGAAAATAATGTTTTCAGTCACGTGTGAAATCATACCAATCCTATACACTGACCCACCCAAGGGCAGTGGTGATCAAAATGCTCCACACAGTTGTTACAAATGGAGCAGTGCGAGCAACGAGGAGGGCGATACAGCATGCAGGTATCACAGTATTTAACTCTGACAGGGATCCCATTAACCATTACTTCTTTCGTTCGAGGGAATTGGAGGCTTGGTGTTTGTCTTCCACCAACCTCCATTGACGCTGAAGATTCATATCGAAAATCTTCTTCTGGTGGATGTGAATTACGGGGAACAATACCTGGATCCCGAGATGATGTAAGAAGAAGAAGCACCAATACCTATCAAAATGAAATAAGTAATTATTCCAGTGACACCTAACTTTAGTTTATTAAAAGCAGATGACTACCTTAAACATTCTACTTAAAATTATATACTGCAATATCTAACTTAGACAGCTCACAATAACTCAAGTGTCCTTCCACTACAATCTAAGCAGCCATGCAGCAAAGTGCACGGAATCACCTAAGATATCCTATGCACCCACATTGGACGGTACTATTAAGAATATCTGTGGTCTTTCCTGTATTCCTTGTCATGCTGTATACAAAAAGACATTATATGTAAGAGTGAGAGGTCGGTAGTACAAAAATAAAATGCTCTTCTAGGCCTTCTTCCTTTTGTATGAACTTTACCATCTTTATGCTAGCATAACCAAGAAAACAAACTGACATAATCAATCGAACAACCCAAACTAGCTTAAAAAGCTATCATTTTACATTCCAAATCAGCAATGCACTGCAGGACCTAGCTATATCAAAACAAGTGCTGGAACAGTAACATGACATCATCTGCCAGCTTGACTCGTATGAAGTTTAGAAGTAGTTACAAGGTCATTTATTTTATTCTATTTTTGTGGGAGTCAATGAGTCAATGAGTCCAAGATATAGCTCAACTTCTGATTTAAGCTTCCCCAAGCGTCTAAGGTTGTTAGGAGCTCATTTGATGAGAGTTCGGCACATTCAGAATCTTCTGGTCTTTGTTAACTGACCAGCATGTTAGGGCCAATGCACATACATGCTGAGAGATGACTCAAGTTGTTCAAGCATCAATTATAAGGTTTCTTAGGTGTTCAAAACAATTTAGTGGGTCTGGTCTCAAATATAAATATTAATGTATTTATGTAAAGATTGAATTTGAGTCCATGATCCACTGGTTAATAGTTTATCAGGTGTGCCAAGTTCAAATTTAAAGAAATGGAACCAAATTGAGCATATACTATCCCAAATACTACCAGTTAGTTAAATAGCATAAACTATATCCACTGATCAATGGCTAGCAAGTCCATCTGAGATCATTCGAAATTGAACCATCTGACTTTGTTAATAATAGGAAGGTAAAATTAAGATAAAAAGACACCTATCATGAACGCAAAACACACATTGTTTTCGCAAACCCTAGTGGTCACACCCTCTAGCTTGAAATAGCCTGATCACCTCTAGGGTTTTAGAATCCAGAAAATTATCCCCAATCACTGAGTTGTTTTCTCACTGAATGACTTGGACTCTATGTACACAGTTGCTGACAAAGCATTGCTGTTAGATGTACTAGATTCACATCCTTTACACTTCCTTCGCTGGCTCCAGCATTCGAAACTAGATTCAAAGCTTCCTCGAGTGCATTTGCACTTGCTTTGCATCTCTAACATCTCTTACAAATGCATACCTTCTACCGTGAACTATGCCTTCCTTGAAGACCTATAACCTAGTTTACAAGTATTTTGAGTACTTGAAAAAATGGAAACACAGATCCCATCAATCTGTGCCAATGAGGAAAAATTAACAATTAGGATGTCAATATAACCTTACCCATATAAGTAATGAGTGCTAGGTAAGCCTTAATAATCCATACATCAGCAAAGAAATTAAGGCATTTTCATAATAATTAAAGCAAAGTCAAGAACCAAGTAAAGGATTTGGGGAACTAACATAAATAGTGAAGACGATTGTGACAACCATAATTGCATATCCTGCATTATATGATGAAAACTCATGGCGAAGATGCCTAGCAACGAAAACACAAAAGATAATGACTGGGACGATGATTAGCATTAAGGTGGCAAGCAGTGACCTAGCATCAGGGCCAAAAATCAACCTCCCGCCAAGAAAAAATTTCTGCAAAGATAGATAGATTACAGATATGTCATATACAAAAAACACATATATAGTTCAACACAAGTTTGCTATGTCAATTAAATATAACTAAAAGTCAAACCACTTAAATTAACAGGTTCTGCAAAAATAATTGTAGCAGAAAGATCAAGCATATGAAACATTTGTCTCATTGAATATCTGAAGTCACAACTGAAAACTCGATGAATTTCTGCTTCTCCAACCATAAACTGCAAGTATTTCAGTTATCATATTTGGTCTCTCAGCAGTAAGAGGTTAGGATTTAGACTTCCCCCTATTGGGCAAATAGAAAACTATATTTAATAACATTTATCCCATCGTCAAACATGTAGGAGAAACAATCAGTCCAAGAACTCAGTGTCATTTCACCCCACCCCACGGACACACACATGCACGCACACAAAAGAAGAACAATAATTCGGCAACTCATAGACTGTGGCCATCATACAGATTAACTTTTACTTGGTCCAATTCAGAGGGGCTACCATTTCACCCACCCCCAAAAAGAAGAACAACTCGGCAACTCATGTATTGTAGATGTCATCTTTTTCAGGTGACAAATATATCTTTTGCATGGCCCCAATCATTAAGCACCACAGGTTTTAGCTATGATAGCCAGTTCTTATATCCGTTCTGCCTCCCCCAACCAACCCCTAATAGATACGCCTATTTAAGATTCCATTGCTGGTAAATTCCTGTTCTCCAACAAAATAACAAGAGTTTAACATAAGCTCTTGTTTGGTCCCCATTATTTTCAAAATAAATTTTTCTCTCTCTTACTTTCAACCACACATTCTTAAAAAAAAATATTATAAACAAACCCCAATTTTTTTCTTATTTTTTACCACATATTCTCAATCAAAATACTATTCCAAAATGTATTTTGTTGAGAAAATGGGGATTAAACAGGCTCAAAGATTCACTCTAGATTCATTTTTCGAATAGCACGCCAACTCTTCTTAAAATTGTCCATAGCTAGAAAAGTAGGCATATAAGCAGAATCAGCACCCCACCGAGAGACCCCCAAAAAAATAAAAAATGCATATACCACCTTTGGGCAGTATAAAGTCATGTGCAGGTTGAATTCGTTTTACATCAACGGCAGGTGTGCATAATTTTCATTAATGGGCGATTGCAAGACTTGAACTCATGACCTCCGACTCCAATATAATGTTCAACCAACTCATCTAAAAACTTAGAGACACGTTTATTTATTTCAACATTTCTTATTACAACAGTTTACCCCTAGCGATAAATAACCAATATAACATAATAGAAAATAATTTTTTTTTTAATTACCCATTCGATTCCACAACCTTTTAACTCTGCTAGGTTGCTAGGTTCATACCCACTCCTACGTAAGCGAAATTAATGTCAGAGAATAGGAAGTGAAACTCAAACTCCCCAGAGATATGCTAACGAATATTAAAGAACTATTTATGCTGAACTAAAAACTTTAATAATAAGAAACCACAAAAAATAAAGCAAAACCCAGAAAATCTGAACCAAAACCAGATTGTAAAAAAGTCTCACATTGCTTCCTTTCCAAACTTCATGCACGCGCTTAGCCATCTGGAAAGTACGAAGGAAAAGAAACAGATACACGCCCACACGATGTTCTCTGCTAGGCTGGGAAGGAGTTGAAGATTCGAAACTTGCAGTAACTGTTCATACCTCCCCTTTCACCAAAAATACCTCGGTGAGAATGAATCTTTTAGCGTATAAAAAATTCCTATTAACAGCTAATACTGAAATCGTTGACGGGGTAAGGTGAGTTGGCAAAATTTTGGTCGTTTTTATGGGATTTTTCAAGAGAAGAATCCACAGAGGTGGCTGGAGTTTTGAGGGTCTTCGGTTTTGTGATCTATGGGTGTTGGATTTGGAATTTGGAGGTTTACAGAGTCAGCATTTTGATGGAATGTTTATGGAAAAAAAAAAGAAAAATGCTATGTGTACATTATGGTACACATAGCCGTGTCCATAATGGACAAGTGTGTCCCCCTTATTGGAGGGGATGTCGGTGGGCCATGCGCCCTCCCAATAGGGATGAAACATGTGTCCATTATGGACACGGCTATGTGTACCATAATGTACACATAGCACAACCCAAAAAAAAACACTAGTTTAATCATTTTCTCTTCCTGTGTCACCTGTTGGACTAGTGAAGAGAGAGAGAGAGAGGCAGTAATTAATTCCATCCGTTACAAAAAATAATTACAATTTCAAATTTCTTAATAGCAATTAAAGTTATATTTTGTATACATTTTGAATTTTAGTTATAATAATTTAATGTTGTATGTATTGGGCTTGAATTTATACTAAAATCACGTGTACGAGAATAGCAACACTAGTGAAATAAGTCGTTACCAACAACATATTATAAAGGGAAAATTGCAGTGAGGTCCCAGATCTTTTATATTTTTGTAAATTATATCCAAACCTTTCATTTTTGTATCCACAGCCCCAAATCTTTATTCTTGATTGCAGCAGGAGGACTTATAAATAGAATCCGTCTATTTTACCACATTTTCATTGATTTTAAAAGGAAAATTTGTAATTTATATTTTTCCAATAAAATAATTAAAAATTTAAATAAAAACATAAAAGAAATTGAGAATGGATCATCTTCCTCCCCACCCCACGGTCCGAACCATGATAGAGTTTTTTGAATCTTGATTTCCACATGGTAATTTGTCCCTTGAGAATTTAAAAAATATTCAAATCAACCCAAATTCCAAAATAGTTTAAACAAATACCTAATTAAGGATTATAATCACTGTTCTTAGGGGATGAGTTCCTGATTAGAAATGCCAATTCCTATAAAATTAAAGAATTTATTGAGTCAACTTTTCGAAGTTGAGCTGCTCGAATTCTAAAATTTATTGAGCCCTTGTTTGGCCCATTTTTCCATCAAAATGCATTTGTCTACGGTGATTTGATCTCATTTCAACTACACATTATTCAATATAATAATATTACACGCAAATTCAAAATTTCCTTATTTTTTAACTACACAATCTCTATCATAACACTATTGCAATTTTTTTTTTTAATAAATGGGGCTCGAACAATCCCTAAATCTTTGTTCTAGATGATCGATTCACAATTTACGATTAATTGTTAAGTTTCTGTGTGTAACGAGTTGTGCCATGTAGAAAGGGGATGAAATTTGAATAAATAGGTGATTTGGTGAAACTGAACTAGTTTTAATATTTCAGTGTTGCTCTTTCTTCGTGGAGGGAGCAGTTGGCAATGGTAGCACCAACGGTGTTGGTACGATGGCATTGAGTTTGATTTAGTTGAGTGCTAGAGATGGGGTGAGGAAGAATATGTACAATTCTCAAAATTTTTATTTAATTTTTAATTATTATTTTTAAATAAATATAAAATTACAATTTTATCCTTTAAAATTAATCAAAATGTAGTCAAATTGATTTTTTGGGTCGACTAATAGTCAAGTGGACGGATTCTGTCCATATGCCCTCTAGCCGTAATTGAGATGAAAGGTTTTGGATTGTGAGAGAAAAATAAAAGGTTTAAATATAGTCAGCAATAATTTAAAAGATTTGGGACCCCAAGTGCAATTCATTCTATTATTAATAAATGAAATTATTATGGTCCGTTTGATTCCAATAATGAAAAATGGGTGGAAAGAAAATAAATTTTAGAAAAAATAATTGCTTAGAACTTGTTTTTCAGGAAATTGTTAATTAAGTGTGTTTGATTGGTATAATTTTCACTCGAAAAATTTTAAAATTTTAGATTTTTTTATATTCGTTTGGCTTTATTTTACATAAAAATTACCCATTAAAATGATATTTTTTTCACAATTGATTATAAAATTTGTTTTAATTGCCAAAAAAAACAAAAAAAAAAAATCGAAGAAAATCATTTTTTATCAAAATTTAGTACTCGTTTTAATTTGTTTTACATGAAAATTTTTCATTAAAATGAATCTTTTTTTTTTACAATTGGTTATAAAATTTGTTCTTATTGCCCAAAAAAAAGTTGGAAAATGAAAACTCACCTAAAAGGTGGAAAAGCAATTTCAACAAAATCAAAGAAAATGTGCATATGTGATAGAAAGTGATAAAAAAATTTTCATGAAAAATTTCTACTATCAAACAAGGCAAAAACTAGAAAATGGAAAAAGAATTACTAGTTCTAAGAAAAACTAAATATATCAAATAGGCACTTATATCTTGTTATCAACTTTTACGTACTATATCTACCCTTAACTTTTTTAGCATATTTCATCTCCAATATTTTAATTATGTGAGGAAAAAAAAGGGAAAAGATACAAGAGAATTACCATAATATATACAAGAGACTTGTCAAGTACAATGCAAAAGGAAAAACTTTCTGTATTATTTGAAAAAAAAAAATGAAATAGCTGTGATACATACCAAGTGGAATCAAGCAAAAGATACCGAACAAATTACTCCAAGTACACTGAAACAGTAGCTACAAAGTTGACAGTAGTTCGAGCCTCGAATGTCGAGAAAAATTCATTCCAGATCTACAATTCCGAAGTTGGAGAGGAGAATTTTAACTTGATCAACGAAGTCCGAGCCTGTTGCATACTCTGTCAACATTCCCACGGCAAAACCAAACATTGCCCATCTGTTCAACCAATATTGGACACACAAACCATGTTATACGACATGAATACGGAGCCAAGATAAATCAAGAACAGACTAATAGTTGTGTCCGGTGAAAAATAACATGAATGCCTTCATACGAAGCCATTTTTGACACGCAGTATTGCACACAATTAGACAATAGCTTTTTCCTTTTTTTTTTAGATTTCCCCTTATTTAACAGTGAGAGTATAAGCATGAATTCCGAATGTTCTTCTGTCTATTTCTCTTTTTTCTTTATGAGCTCAAGTTAGTTGTTTCTCAACTCACTTGAAGAAGAAAAAAAAAAGTCTGTTTCTTCACCGAGTTACGATTTTTTTTGATAAATCTTGTTTTTGTCATTGGCAAATGGCAGATCACTCAAAACTTTCTATTAAGGAGAAGACAACCACCCATACATAAGTGGATCAGCACTATCTATTATTCGTGTATTTTTATACTTGGACAAGCTATAGAAACTTGTAGACACGCTCGAGAATGGCTGTGATGTATTTCTGTTCACTACGAAGAATGTCAACTCTAGTAGAACTTTTCTAAAGTTTACCTCTTATGGTTTCTATGCCTCTTTATCATGCTAGGTTTTGGTCATACCGAGAATTTACATTGTTATAGTAATAGGAATTCAATTCCAAGAAACAGAAGATAAAGGCAACAGAGGAGACCTTAGAGAAATAATCCCAAGATTCATCCAAGGGAAGGAGAAGAAACATGATTCAAGCATTAGCAAGTGCATTAAGGCTAATTATGGAGCACGTAGAGCACCACTTCTGCAGTTAGTTTAGGCTACTTAAAGAGACTCAAACCAACCAACAACCTAAGTGTGATTTCAACTAAGAATCAAATTTCATATGGCACATGATAAGTGTAATTTTTT
Organism: Fraxinus quadrangulata; assembly: GCA_903798255.1. NCBI lineage: Eukaryota > Viridiplantae > Streptophyta > Magnoliopsida > Lamiales > Oleaceae > Fraxinus > Fraxinus quadrangulata. The sequence goes on from CAIGRB010025661.1 coordinate 12,387, forward strand.
TACACTTATTCTGCACCTAAAATAACGATATTTGATAGTTCTTTTGATAAATTATATTCTAAATTATTGTATTTTATATTTAATAGGTAAAATTCTATGAATGGAAAAAGGAATTGAATGAAGGAAGCAAAAAATGGCAAAATTTTAAAGTACAATGACTAACTTGCATTGTATGAAAGAATGGAGGACTTGGAAGCAATCATTAATTTAATTGAGCATTGGATATAATTAGGCCTCAACTTTGATTTAAAATTGGACCCAAAAAGTTGGTGGTTTAGGTTATATATATTTTATATATGCACGCAAAAAGGAATGAATTATGATTGGTGTACATAGGGGCACCATAATGGTGTCCATAATGTATATATGGTGCCCCCTATTGGAGGGGGTACGGCACAACCCAAAAGGAATGAGCGGCCGAAACAGAAAACAAAAACAGAGAGGAGAGAGGCTGATACAAAAAAAAAATAAAAAAGAAGGAAAAGAGGTGACTGCTTTAATATATAAACACAGATTGCGGCGGCTAAAAGAAGAGAATATATAATATATACAAGTGGAGGCTTTGGATATATATAATTACGCGCAGGATCGAAAAAACAGCTTCAATTAATTACAGATTTGTTCAAGTTTGGTCAATTTCAGGTGATGTCGTTCCATTTTTGCATGTTTAATTTCAATATTATGCTATGCTAAATTTTTACATTGCTAAGATATAGATGAACCTTTGTTTTAAAATTTTTTATATTAATTAATTATTTTGACATTAATTTGTTTGAATGCGTGGATGTTTATTATTGTTTTAGATTGTTTTTCAATTAATTAGCCATTATTTGAATTGCTAGTGAATTTTATTATTATCGAAAGAGATAATAGAATTTTTAGCACGTAATAATAAACATTGTGAGATTCGATAGAGGATAGAGATATATCTTTATGCTTCGCATGATTTTTTTAGATGTTTTAGCTCATATAATACTTTCTTATATATTGGTATCTTTTATAGAGATATAGAAAGATCGCATATATGATTAGATTTAATTGTTATACAGAGAAACTTCTAAATAAATTTAGAATTTCGATCAATTCGCATGATAACAATGAGTCATTTTAATTATGTGCTAAAAATGGATTAACATGGGGGATTCTACATCTTAGCAATACTTTTACATATTTGAAATCAAATTAGTTAAATTATTTTCTAATTTAATCCATAGTTTAGATATTAGCATAGAAAACTCAAACCATATTTGTTATTCGATTAAGGCTACTATTAATTATAACTCAATCGAATACGTAGTCCTTGTGAGTTCAACACTCTATACACTACTATATTACTTGATTACGATCCCGTTCACTTGCGGGTTTTCAAACGGTCAGCACACAAACTAAAAATGTTTTAAATTTCAAATTTGCAAGAGTAAAAAGGCGATGAGACTGATGGTGAAATCATCTTGAGATTAATTTTCTCACTAATCTCGTAAGTGTACAATAAGACACAGATATCCGCTCTACTATTCTATGAAAGCTTTGGTAGAATGAATCTTATTTGATGGAAAGACACGGGCATCCTTGTCTTATTTCGATCCACAACAATGCTGTGCTTACCAATTTGATAACATTATTAGGTTCCGAACTTGGAACTTGACAGTTTTTATTTTTAACTCCACTTATATTGATTGCTGCCAAAGTTGACGACATATTTATTCTTAATAGAACTGTCTCCCTCGCCCTTTGTCCAAGTATCAAATGATACACAGTTTGTCTTCAAATTCCTTCCCGTCGAACTTATCTAGTTTAATGTCTTCCACTTTTATGCAGAACTAACCAAACAATCAAGTATAATTATGAAACTACGAAGATTATATAAAATGAGTTCTACAGTTTTTGGAATGGTCTTGTCCATAGGGAGAATGGAAAAGCATTGGTTAAATGTGTTAGAGACAATGGCATTTACCTTTTGTCTAGAAATGGAAGCATTCATTTTCTGAGTACTTTCCTATACATCGTTCAAATAATTCTTATTTATAGAACTGAAGATGGGATAGTGTATTCATGAAAAGAAGCGTGTGGTTGGACAAGGTTTTAAGAAAATTTGTGTCCAATTAAGAATTATCCTACTCAAAACAATGGATAGATGTAATGAAGAAGTAAGAAATAAGCAATTGGTTGTGCTCAACAGCTCAAGCAAGAAATCAAATGCAACACATGTATAAAAGCCTTAAAATAGTTGTGACCTTTTCCCACAGGCAAAATTTAGGAAAGACGCAACCATTCATGTGGGGTTATGATTCTACAAAGAAATATCTATCCCAACCATTCCGACACTACAATTAAAATTGAACATAAATAGGCACAATCTCAATCATCCTAAGAACGAAGATAACTCCCCAGTTTCAAGTCTCTTTAATATGTTTGTTCATGATCATTGATCACCATTCTAACAACAAATTCACACAACTTCAAGTATTTCTTCAATATAGGCCTATATAAAGTTCACAGTCAATATATACATCAATAAATATTAAAATCCTTAAAAGAAGCTTAAGCATTAACAAGTGCACAAGGCTATTATGGAGCACATATAGCAACACTTAGCAATCAGACCTCAATGTTTTCCAAGTAGTGAACCAACAATTTCCTGTATAATTTAATTGAAGAGTGAAAGCAGAATGATGATCACAAAGATTTTTGCCAAATGCAACTATTCGAAGCTCGTTAGAACCATTGTATAACCAGTATAGGTTTCATTTAGCAAGGGCTTCTGACTTAGCTAATACAGTAAATGTTTGTAGCCCAGAAACACCCAAGGAGTTGGGATCATTTGGCAATCAAGTCCTGAGCAAAGTCTATAGGGCACCAAGAATATATGATTCCAACAAGTAACATGGGGGTGAATAATTTTCATCTCAATTATATATCTTCAGTTCATTATTCAATAACTAAATTTCTATCAAGATTCAGTAATCCGAATTATATTTAGCCCTTGTTTGGGCTCCATTTTAACCAAGTTTTGGGAAAAATGTATTTTGGAATTTTTTATTTTTTATTTATTTTTTCGATGAGAATGAGTGGATAAAAAGGAAGCAAAAGAAAGAGAAAAATGTATTAAAATTAAAATGGAGCACAAACAGGGGCTTAATATATATGGGTCCTAATCCAATTCCACAAAATATGATCATGAAAATTGAAAAATAAGCAGAGAGAGAAGATTATTACCTGCCATTGGAAATTTCATTCTTGCCAATGAACCCAAAGAAAGGACCCTGATCAGCTTCTTCAAGCTTCTTCTTCTTGAAGTACTCTTGCAGCTCCTTAGCCTTCTGTCTCTGAAACTCCAAAGTAATCACATTCTTATCCGCCACCGCCACTCGTGCACTTGGAGTAGGCGGAGGAGGAGGAGAAGTGACTGGAGATGGCGAAATTGGTGCCGATGGTGGAACTGGCTTTACAGGTGGAGGAGCCACCGGTCTTCTAAAAGGGCCTTCACCTTGAGAGTTCCTGATCGTAAAAATGGTTGTAGGATTGGATGCAGAGAATCTAAAAGCGGATGATGACGATGAACAAGGTGAAGACGAAGAAGATGGTAAAGGATTGCGAAATTTGAAGCATGGGAAAGAAGGTGATGATGATACTGACATTTTTTCTGTGTATAATTATGTAATAGTTTTATCGATGATTTATTTCTATGGTGGGAGAGTGAAGAAATGGCAGAGAAGATTGGGTTGGTGGATTTGAGAATTTGCTGATTATCTGCGAGTGGATAAGACATTGCCAAGTTTGTGTGCAACGGTGGTTAGTCTACAGGCCACGTAAAGAGCAAACTTATAGTCAATTATAATTTTTTACACACATGAAATCAATAATATATCTTTATCAATTTAAGATCTTACATCTACACGCTTTTATAAATAAAAAATAAAATAGTGACACTTGATTTAAAACCTTTTGCACCATGCAACTGTTTCGACTTCATACTTAAGTATTTCCGTTTTGTGGCACGTCAATTCATCACTGTACCACATTATTAAAGAGTTAAAAATGTGCATTTTAACCCTTTTAATATAAAAATATTATTATAAATCTCGATTTCCATTTCTAGGGTGTCGTGCAGCGATTAGGACGCATATAGTTTAAAATAACATGATTTTCAGTACTTCCAATCAAGACAAGCGAGACGTGATTTGAAAAAGAAATACTGTGTATTATATAGATTGTGCTTGTACTTTTATTGATTACCCTACTTTCAAATATTCATCAGCTCTGCCTGAACCCATGTTACTTGTTTCAATTGGATTTTTGTAGGTTGAAAGTAGAAGCAGTGGGACTGAAGCAGCAGGCAGCCACTGGATTCCCCGTAGTGCTTTTCTGTAGAGAAGATAGCCATCGTTATGACTTACGGCTCTTTACAAGATCTTAGGGTCTTAAATAGTTGTGTCAGTCGGCTATGCTGGTTTGCGCGCCATGATACCAAGCCTGGCAGGGCCTGTCTCGTGCCTGGGTCCAAGCTCTTTCCAGGCCAGGCCAGACCTGGGCGAAACAACCCACGTTGATACCAAAACATGTAAATCACTACATCAAAGTGTCCAATCCTTTACATGGCAGAGAGAGCTTCACTTAAGAGCACGTGGTCATTGAAAAATACAGAAGTAAAAGTAAAAACTAAAAACAAGAGCAGCAGATCACTTCCCGGTATAGCTAAATATAGACTTACAAAAACAGTAATTTTCCAGTAAATAAGTAATATATGTTTGATTAATACACACTGGCAATCCTGTAAAGATAAAAGTGCTGTTAGTTGCAACCTACAGGTAACTTCTGCCTTTCATAGTAAATAAGTCCACAGAAGCTACACATTGGTTTTGAGTGACAATCCTACTCCATATTGACATCTGCAACTTACAGAACGATAATTCGATTCAGCCTCTCCAAGCAGAAGAAAGGACAGAATATTTCAAATCAAGAAAAGAAAAATAGACGAAAATGAAATTCAAGCAAGAATATAAATGCAAAAGATCAATCAACAAATGCCAGGAAGGGATATAATCTCTGTTCTAGGGCCCCCAAAAATTCCTGTGTTGCTCCAATTGCAATGCAAAGCACTGGTAAGTAGATCTTTACTCGGTGGAATTTTGAGCAACATTTCATTCGTCGCCTTCTTAAAGAAGCCAAGCCCATAAGATGTCCGAATAGAAACCCAAACTACATTATCCTGCATGAACAAGTCCTTTCATTCCCATGGTCAAATTCACTATCATCATCACTGCAATCACATGGAATGTATCAATTAACATATCAGAAAAGAGCATTCATGTAAATAAGTAGATCTTCTAAGAAAATCGCAAGCATTAGTCACTGCACATAAACAGTACACATCTCCATGAAAGTAGATTTGAAACATTTGAACAAACATTAGTCAATAGTAATTGCACATAAAGTAGTATAATGATTTATGGGCTTAACTGAAAATACAGATGCTAAAAATTGATGAAGGGTCAATTAGATCATTAACTCCTATATACAAAATACTATGAGGAATGATGAGCACTGGCTGTGGAAATCAAATGACAAAACTACGCCCTTGTTTGAGCCTCATTTTTTGTAAAAATAGATTTTGTAATAATAATTTTTTGGAGAATGCGTGGTTAAAAGGTACAAAAACATTTTGAGTTATGTGAGTCATTTTATTGGAAGAACGTGTGGTAGAAAATGAGTTTTTAAAAAATGGGGCTCAAACAAGGGCATAACATGAGCATAAACAGTAACCTGAGGCAGCACATTTCCAATCAAATAAGATAAATTTATCAACGAACTTTTGAACACCAACAAAAAGGGTTACAAAACAAATGGAACACTATTGATCAGGATGGTAGCTGCACATTAGCAAAGCATCTAACTCAACACTGACAACAAATAAGAGGACCCAAAAGTTTGGCACACTAATTTTGGATGCTGATGCTGATATTGACCAATATACATTTGATAACAGGAATTACAAAGTACATAGACACAAGCAAGTGATGCAGCCTTATCCCTAGTTTTAATCTATTTCTCTATTTTGCCAGATACAAAGCAAATTCCTTGGTATAATTTAATAGCTGATAAATTAATAACTTCGATTAAATTATATTTTTGGCATGTCCTAACTTGGGGATAATGTACTAAATTAATAATTCGTTAAATTTATAAGATAACACATTATAAAAATTCTTATAGATCCCATGTATTATAAATTAATAATTTTATCGTACATAGTGCTTATGATTTGACTATGGGGCATTTTTAAAATATGACTCAATCATTGTTTGTTTCTTCTTGAAATTGACATCACATTGCACCATATCTCTAACTTTTCTTAAACTAGTAAGAACGTCTGGTGCATGTCATCACTGCTCTGAGAGCTTCTTTTCGTGAAATTGGCTCCATAGTAGAACTATCATATTTAACTTCATCTTGATCATTTTCCATGATGCTTTCAAATGTTCAGTCAACATTTCTACATAAGGAATACCTCGACAAATTAATAAGTTATTGATTAATTGATAAACTAATAGATTACTAATTTATCGATTAAATATTCGCTAGATTAATAGATTTCATTTGGTCCTAAGGCAATTAATTAATGAGGTTTAATGGTAACTCAATAGATTATCCAATCGTTTGAAAGACCCTGTTTACCACTAAGCCTATGTTTGGCCCCCTTCAAAAACTCATTTTTTCAAAATTCATTTTCAACCACACATTCTCCTATAAAATAATTTTACACGTAAACCAAAAACTTTTTATTTTTAACCACACAATCTCCAAGAAAACACTATTCCAAAATGCATTTTGGCCCAAAGATGGGGCTTAAACAAGGGCTAAGCTTCATTCTTTACAAGTATTATTACTCACTCACATTACTTCATTCTTATCAGAACAGTCACAGGCCTCAATTTAACATGCCAAATTCTAAACTTCTTCTAATTGATGTCCTATAGGTGTTATTTTATCATATCACAAGTTCATGTCTACATTAATTTTATCGAGTTTTCTAATCCTATCATCTATAGATTTCCAGCATCCTCGTGCTTATTATAACTATTTTCTTCATAACCTAGCACCTTGTGTGGCAAACCATAACTGGCAAAACACAGACTGACATTTCTAAATTAATATCTCAATAACTAATAACCTCTTACATTAACTAAAAATTCATGAAAATGACTGCGTTATATAGGCATAATTTGATATTTTTGCTATCTAATAATTAATAAAAAACATCAACGAAAATATTTAACAAAATCACATTCCTTAGAGAACCATATATCTAGTATGCCACTGTTCTTTTACGCTTCGCTGTGAGATCATTTGAGGCCATGCTTTCATATAGTTGGCGCTTAGCAAGGATGTTGTTGATGGTTCTTTGTGTTAGGACATTTGAAAGTTGAAATTGCTCCATTGCCAATTTGACAATGGCGGACTGTGTGATGGAAGGATTCCTTACTTTGTGCAAATATTGTACGTCTTTGAGCATTGTTGAGTGAAGAAGAAGGTTTCATTTTGGGAAGAAATGACTAGGTATAATTGGGGTAGGTGAAGTTTAGAATAAACTTTCGCTATTCTAGATTCGACTTTTTATTGATGTTGGTCTTTTCATATTTGTTGCATTTAATTTTTAATTGGAGATAGTTTTTTTTTTTTTTGATAGGTAATCATAAAATTATATTAATCAAAAAGAATACACGGGAAGTGTATAATCGGTGTAAACAAGAAAGAAAAGACATAAAGTTAAGCAAACCCTCTATAGGATTGCTAGTCGTGGCCTTAAACCAAGTATACAAAGTCAGAAAAAAGAATTCTCTAAATTGCTCTATAGTCCGTAACCGGTCTTCAAAGCATCGGTTGTTCCTTTCCCTCCACACACACCAGACAATGCATCCCGGGATAAGATTCCAGACTAGCTTGCTATCCTTATCACGAAATTTCCTCCTCCAAGCCCGCAGCACGTCTTCAATACGTCTAGGCAACACCCACACAATGTGTTGAGAAGCCAGAATACTATTCCACAGCCAACGAACACCGTCACAATGAATGAACAAGTGGTCATGCGTCTCCCCATCGCTCCTACACATGTAGCACCATTCGGTGACATAAAAACCTTTTTTTCGGAGGTTATCCATCGTTAATGCCTGTCCCCTCACCACCGTCCACAGTAAAAATGCCACCCTTGGAGGCAATTTGCTTTGCCACACCTTCATCCAAGGGAAAGAACTCTCCGCAGGTCCCATGAGGGATGTAAGATAAGAGCGAACTGAAAAAATACCCCTCCGTGCCAACCTCCATCGGCTACGATCATCCTCGCCTTCCCGAATCTGCACCTCATACAAGTCATTTAGAAACAATGTATAATTATCTAATTCCCAATCCTGCAATCCTCTCTGAAAAGTAATATTCCAACTCTGACACCCATTGTTGAAAGCTAAAACGTCATTCACCATAGCAAAAGGCATCATAGTAATGCGATACAAGGAAGGAAACTCCACCTTAAGCGGTATATCACCACACCAACAATCATGCCAAAATCTAATATTATTACCATTGATGAAGTTTTTTTAACTACCTAGAAGTAAGGTTGTCAATGGATTAAATTTTGATTTGAATCTGATCCGAATTCAATGAAATTAATGGGAGATGAATTTAGGGTCTCAATCCGATAACTGATCAAAATCCAAATCTGATAATCTGTTAACTAAATGGAGCAAATATGAATATCGATCAATCCAATCCGATAACAATCTGATTCGATTTGTTATAATACTATAATATATTTTATATATTACTGCATAATTTATTACACTTAATTTTTTTTTAATTTTAAAACTTGCATTAAACTTTATGACTTTTAATGAAGAATGTCAAACTTATCAAATTTCAATATAAAATTAAATATATTATAATAAATTTTTTATTGAGATTGAGAATCCCCTCTTTTCAATAAAAAAAGAACGTGTAAAATATTTTGATCAGATTATTGAATCTGATATCCGATAACATAGTAAATCAGATATGGATTTAACAATCAAATATTCGCTGAATTATCAGATCGGGTCGGATATGGGCAGATCCGGTCCATATTCAATCAATTTACAGTCCTATCTAGAAGTATGGAGTAACATTAAGAAATTTACATAAAATATTTTTTTACGGTATATGTTCTATGAATCAATAATTTTTGCTAATTAATAAACTACTGTGCAACGAATCTTATTAATTTAGAGAGGCCGGACTCTAGAATAATATAGAAGTGGCTACACAAAAAATGTGATGGAGAACATCATGGCTATCATGAAGCAAGACTTGACTCGACATGAATACAACATGAGAAAAAACTCAACATGATAGGTTTATCGTGGGGAACAAGTAATGCATCGTTGTTATCATCATCATCATCTTTTGGTTTTATTTTATTTTTACTTTTTTGGTGTGTGTGTGTAGGTGGGAGGAGAGGAGAGGAGAGGAGGGGGTGGGGCTGATAATGGAGATTCTATTTAGTGTAAGAAAGAAAAATGCATTAAGACAACATTGACGGAAGGGACTAAAGGACTGACACTATGATATCCCAAGGACAACAGTAACATACCTAAATAGCACATGCAGCCTCCCCTGAAGCATTCAAGCCTGTTATATGGGTATAAAATGAGGAAGTGAATGCCATATCTTACTAAGACAATCAGCCACAGCCTACAACCTCCCCAATATTCAACTCTAATATCTTTTAAAACTGCTTCCGAAAAGATACAAGTTTGCATAGAACATATAGTCAAATGCTAACAGTTTCCTAACAGTCTTGGAAACAAGATCAACTTCAATAGCCTACCTACGTTACAAATTGAAGTCTTTCTCCCATATTTGATAGACAATTGCAGCATGTTGCTTATAAAATTATGACAGCTCTTAATATGACAAACCAAGCTAAAAAATGTCGCATCACGTTCTTAATGTACAGAAAGAACATTCTACTGCCAAAGCTTGGGAGGTGTTACTGTAGTGAGTGTGTGTGTAGAAATTAAAAACCATTGATCACTGCCACATCTTTAAATAGTAGATAGTACTTTACTTGCAATGCAACAAGAGTTGTCTGGGTATTTCATGCCTTACCACAAAAGTAACTATGCCATTATTTATATACAAGGAAACACATCATTGATACGATGACAAGTTATTAAATAATGTAGGTCAACAGGTATATTTAGGATTCACTAATGTATTCTTGATAGATAGTATCAAAAAATATTGTTGACATGGCATAACTCTTACAGACACATGGTAAACTGTACATCTTTAATAATCAATAGATGTCTTTAAGCATGATTGTGTCATGAATCTAAGATATTCTAGGTTGGGAGGAAAATTTATATGGATATTATCGTTCTTTTGACAAGCGAAAGCAATCATAAGAAAGGGAACCAGAATCCAGAGGGCTTTGATGCGGATATCCTTTGTTGGGCCATTTGTTTAGGCCATTTATTTATGCTTTATGTTTTATTGGGCTTGTAAATGGGTTTGGCCCAAGCCCCTTGACTGTTAGGTTTGTGTTTTGTTATTTATATGGTTGTAATTGGAATTGCAAACCAGTTGATGAATGAAATATATTTCGTTGGATGTTGCCCACGTCTGTCTTCCCTCTCACCCACTTCCCCTTCTCCTCTCCTCTTCTTCTTCTTCCCTGACTTTTCCTTCTTCTGTTGCTGCCTCTTCTGCTCTCCTTCGATTCTCATCTTCTACTGAACACTCCCTTCGATCCTACATCAGCTTTACAATCCCCAAACAGCTCTTATGTAAAATTTTGAATACTTAGCATAATAACAAGACTGACAAGACCCTAAAGACAGCATTCAACCATTGTTAACATGATCTCTAAAAAGTGTCATTGTTAATCACAAATTCTGAACACTACTAATTTCCCCCAACCCCAAAGAGGCTTCAAATAAAAACAGGAACCTCAACCGAATTTATCAAAGCTTCTTGCTTTGATAAGACAGATTTTATGTGTCTTAAGGTGTCGAACTACAACTTAGCCTCCCAAAATTTCAAGCTATCTATATTTTGAAGCTATCAACTATTAAACCAACTTCAATTCGTACGGCAAAAACAAGAGAAATGATGACCAGTCAAGTTACAACTAGAACATGTATATGGCATATAACGAGTGGCATTACTCATTGCAACATTTTTGGGCTGCCATGACAAGAAGTTCAAATTTGGCATAAGATGATCTATGACAAACAACCATTGCCATCAGCAATTGATAACTTCACAGACACATTCATGTTAACAATACTGTAGGCTCTGAATTATGTGACCTTAGTTATCTAGCCAATAAAAAGATATGGTATGACATATCAGATAAACGGCAATTCACTACTGCAGGAAAGGAAAATTCTAGATCGCCGTGTTCACATTTCTGGGCATGCATATGAGAGGAAAACATGAAAATAGAACCACACTGCTCAAGAAAGAAACAATGGCCCAAAGGATATACTTGAGTCAGATTGTTAATATAAAAATGAAGCATCTGAAGCTCTCTCACCTCATCTCAAATTCCTGGATCTCATAAAGTTCCCCTCCAGATGTGTCTGTCCACTGCACTTTCCTCCTTTCCATTTGCCTATCAACTGTTTTATGCTTTTCAGATGATTCTTCATGTTCACAACCACCATCACAAGTAGTGGAAGGTTGAATGTCATTCGATGATTTCTTTAAGCTACTCTTGAGACTAATCTTTCTACTCTTGTCATCATCAACAACAAGATCAGCTGAATCAGTTTCATCCTTACTCTCATCAAAAACAAGAGGCTTGGGCGAGACTTCTTGTTGTTGGCTAGGACCCACTTTCAGAGGGGACGGGTTGTCAAGTCCTGCGGCAGTGCGACCAAAGCACACAAAGGAGGCACACCCGCGGACAGCCCCATTCTTCGTGGAAGCCAGCTGGAGATCAGGATCCGTTCCTTGGTCCACCAACTGGTACTGATTCCACGGCGTCACTCTCATGGGTTTCTCTTCGCTCCTCTGACCCAAAAAAAGAAGGGTTAGGCCCTTACTGTATCCAGATGCTGAAGACGAGAAAAATCCTCCTCCTTCCACTGCCAATAACATCAGTTCTTCTCATCTGGGCACCACTCAATCACTTCATAATCGCCTCAAATCGAACTAATTCACCTGCTACATGAACATTTCAAAACATAAAACAAAAAAACTTTTTCCGCAGTTTTCTGTACAACTAAACAAAATTATCGAGTTTCTGATGAAATATTAGAGATTACAGAATGGTCTGAGACCAGATAATCGGTAGTGGGGAATAGATATATACCCCAACATGATTATTATCAAAACAATTACGGAAAGTGCTAGTTCTACTTCATTCACTTGGATTTTCTCCCCGAGATTTATTAACAAAACCACTTTAATTTAACATTACGTTAAGATCAATCAAACAAGCATTTCAAAAATAACATAGGAAAAGGGGAAAAATACTCTCAGATTCAACTAAAAAGGTTATTGTCGTTGGAAATTGATAGCAACAACCTTCCCTTCAAACACATGGAATGAAATTTTAAAGAATAAACAACACTATATAAATAAAATTCGCCATATATTTACTGTAGCAGCAACTACAAAGTCTAAGATCTCTTCACTATGAAACAAGCAGGGAGCAATAGCAACACATACATATGCATATAGTTCACATTAGTATGTAGATGATATACATAAACATATATATACAGAACGAGACACTAACAGAGATCTCCAGCGACAATTCACCGGACCGGCGATGCATCACCGATTGCCCACAAAATCTTGAATAAACGTATAAAAACAGTATAAAATAATTATTTGAAAAGTTGAAAGAAAATGATTTCTGGTTATCTATATACGCAAAGTCACGAAGTCACAGACAGAATTTACGAGAGTGATGAAATGGAATGAGTGAAAATTGTTATTGCTAAAAAGGAAAGATAGGGGAGAGTGAAACCGGGGCGCATGATAGTGGGTCCATCGATTTTTTTCTTTATTATTAATCATTATATTATTAAAATGTCTTGGATAAGCAGGCTGATGTGGATGTTAAGGAGGGGTCTGATATTGTTGCTACGTACTCTTATTTTTAGCCCTTGATTAGTATAAATTAAAATCAAAAAATCAAAATCAATAATTAATTTTAGAGAAATGCTAAATGTACGCCAAAAGTATACATCATGAGTGACAGTCCTCTCACAAGAGGGTGGGGCCTGCAATTTTAAAAATCACGGACTTCACCCCCTTTGTGAGAGGACCGTAAAATTGAGTGTATATCACAACATTATTTTTAATTTTAATCACATATTTCATGAAATTCATAATTTTCAATTATATATTTCATTAATTTTTATCAAAATCTACTGAAAAACTGTATATGATTGCTTGTAAGTTTACAATTTCATGTTTTACTTCACTCCTCAATGGAATTCTTTTCATCAATTCATAAGATAGTCCTTATTGATTCATACATAATTTCAAGTGCCTTGTGTTATTCAGATTTGAACGTAAATTAGTAATGCTTCTGTATATCTCTACATCATCAACTTTTGAAAAAGGCAGTGAGTAATGGGGTGATTAGAGGAGAAAGGTTGCTTTTGTTTTCTTGTCTGCGGCTGCTTTACCTTAAGGGACACCTTCGCTGCTTTTGTTGTAGTCTCTTCTTGCAATGATATTCGTACATACCTTATATACACGTTTATGTTGTTTGGCTTAGGATCTTATGATACAAATTAAAGTCAAATTTACTTATAATTATTATTTTTTTAGTGTTAATGACTAATAATTATTATTTTTTTAGTGTTACGCTAGTAATCTACATGCCTTCCTCCGTATGGCATGATGGGCAGTTGAGATGGGAATCGAGTCAACACTAGTTACTTTTATCACTCAGCATGATTGCACGGTGAATGTGTAATATACAATCAATTGTATGTTCAGACAATTACAACTTTACAAATATATTTACATTATTATGAAGTACATAGATTAGACGATAAATGTGAAATATCCAATCAATTATATGGCCAAGCAATCACGACTTTACAAATATATTTACATTTATGTGAAGTACATAAACAAGGAAACTCTAGTAACAAATTTACCTTGATACGAAGTATAGGACTTGAGAGGTTTGGCAAGTAGATAGGATTGGCCTACATGCTGCAGGAATATCGATTGCCTAAAAAGTGTGAATAGAGTCTATGCTAAGTAGCTAGCTAGCTAGTTAGCTAGCATTGAAAGAAAAATAAAAGAAGACGATTCATTTACAAAGAACCGCAACCTCAATTGCCTAGTCCAACCACTCTTAAATCCTTTCCATTATAAGATATTAGGTGAAAAAGATGACGAAAAAATGTTTACGTCTTTACTTGGCCAAAACTCTATATATATATATATATATAT